>JAGKTI010000244.1:27945-50171 GCA_018397915.1 Birgus latro | reverse complement strand
TGTGTGTGCGTGTGTGTGTGTGTGTGTGTGTGTGTATTTACCTATTTGTAGTATACAGGAATTGAGCTAAGCTCATATTGTCCTGTCTCCATATCTACATTCATCTAATCTAGTTTTAAATACATGAATGTTTTTCGCCTGCACCACCTCTTCATCTAAGTCATTCCAAATACTTATGCTTCTGTTCGGGAAACTGAACCTTTTGAGATCATTAAGACATCTACTTTTCCTCAACTTGAAGCCATGACCTCTTGTTCTTCCATCATCCAACACAAAAAGATCCTCTCTATCCACTCTTTCCAATTCTCTTACATTTCTAAATATCGTGATCAAATCGCCTCTTTCCCTTCTCTCGCGCAGTGTTGGTAACTTCAGTTTTTCCAATCTCTCCTCGTAGGTGAGTTCCCTTAAACGTGGTATCATCTTCGTTGCCATCCGTTGAACCCTCTCTAGTTTATCAATATGCTTCTTCAAATGAGGTGACCATACCACAGCCGCATACTCTAGTCTTGGTCTTATCATGGTCACTAACAACTCCCTCAACATTTCCTCATCCATATAATTAAAAGCCACTCTCATGTTGGTCAGTAATCCATAAGTTCCCCCAATGATTTTGTTTATAGGCTTTTCTGGTGACAAGTCATCCCGAATAATCACTCCCAAGTCTTTCTCATCCTTTGTTTTACTAATTATCTCATTGCCCATTTTATATGTCCAGTGTGGTCTTCTTTCACTTATTCCCATTTCTAATGCATGACACTTCTTGGCATTAAAGTCCATTTTCCAAGTCTGGCTCCAGCTGTGTAGTTTGTCCAAGTCCTCTTGCAGTTCTTTACAACTATCAATACATTTAATATGTTTCATAATTTTAGCATACCAATCAGTAAGGGATGCCTTTTATAGTGAGATGAGCAGAGTGGTGGCTGAACAGGAAGCCGTAGATAGAGGTGTTAATGAACAGTATAGAGCCCTTAAGAACAACCTCTTGAGAGTTACTGATGCAATATGTGGTTGGACAAGAGGCCCACCAAGACATAAGTAACTTGGTGGTGGAATGAGGGTGTAGAAGCTGCAGTTAAGGAGAAAAGAAGGCTTTTCCGAGAATGGAAGAAGGGTGGTAACAGGGAGGAGTACTTGACTGCCAAGCACAGGGCTAGAAGATAGGTATACAGGATGAAGTCTGAGTCACAGAGAATTTTACTTGATGATCTAAATCATGGAGAAAGGAAAAATATGATTTTTAGGGTAGCAAATCAGGTGAAGAGGGATAATCGGGACATTGTAGGTGAGCAGTTGTGAAGAATGATGAAGGAAGGGTAGTGGTGAACAGTGAGGATATTAAAGATGCATGGAAAGAGCATTATATACGGTTGTTGAATGAGGAGTTTGATTGGGATAGAGAAGGTTTGGAGCCAGCTGATCCAGTGTTTGGCCCTTTGCCTTTGATTGACGCTGCTACTGTGGGTCAGGCAATAGGCAGGATGCAGGTGGGGAAGGCGGCAGGTGTGTCTGGGTTGACTGCCGAAATGTTGAAGGCCTCAGGAGATACTGGGGTGAGGTTAGTCACTGACCTGATAAATAGGATTATATATGAGTGTGTTGTCCCAGATGATTGGCTGAAGAGTGTAATTGTAAATGTGTACAAAGGGAGGGGTGATGCCCTGGAAAGGGGAAATTACAGAGGTATAAAGCTCTTGGATCAGTTAATGAAAGTACAGTAATGGGGAGAGTTCTAGAAGGTATGATTAGAGAAAGAGTGAATATCGATGAGATGCAGTTTGGGTTTATGCCAGGCAGGGGGACCACTGATGCCATATTCATTGTTCGACAGCTTCAGGAAAAATATATTGGAAAGAAAATGGAATTGTGTTTTGTTTTTTTTGATTTGGAAAAGGCCTTTGACAGAGTCCTTAGAGAGGTGGTGAAGTGGGCAATGAGAAAGCTAGGGTTGGAAGAGTGGCTGGTTAGGGTGCTTTTGGCCATGTACGTGGGTGCTTGCACCCAGGTAAGAGTGAATGGAGTTTTGAGTGATGAGTTTTCCATGAATATTGGTGTGCATCAGGGGTCAGTTTTGAGTCCCTTGTTGTTTATCATGGTGCTTGAAGCCCTCTCACATGACTTCAGAGATGGACTCCCATGGGAGATGTTGTATGCTGATGATTTGGTGTTGATTGTAGAGAATGAAAAAGAGGCGGAGGAAAGATTTAAGAAGTGGAGAGATGGTATGGGGTACAAGGGCTTAAGGGTAAATGCAGATAAAACAAAAGTGATGATATCTAGGGATGGTGGCAGTACAATCAGAGGAGAGGGAGAGTGGCCATGTGCAGTTTGCCACAAGGGTGTGGGAAGTAATTCCGTCTTGTGTAGTGTTTGTGATAAATGGGTGCACAAGAGATGTAGTGGTATTAGAGGTAGACTGCAAGATGATGCTGGTTTCATGTGTGCGGCATGTCGGGGAGAGCAGGTGACGATTGTTAGGTGTGAGAGGGTTGAACTAGCAGGTGAGTCTCACGAGTGTGTGGAGGAGTTTTGGTATTTGGGAGACATGTTATTTGCCGGAGGTGGGGCTGGAGTTAGCTCGGTTGCTAGGGTGAGAAGTGGTTGGAAGAAGTTCAGGGAGCTGTTGCCTCTCCTGATGTTGAGAGGACTCTCCTTACGTGCTAAGGGGTCTTTGTATACAGCATGTGTTAGGAGTGTGATGCTGTATAGTAGTGAGACCTGGGCAGTAAAGGAAGAGGACATTCGCAGGTTTAAACGTACAGAAATGACAATGATTAGGTGGATGTGCAGTGCGTCCTTGCGTGCAAGGCCTGGGGTGGCTGGGTTTACATGGAAGAGTTGAGAGGTAGGATGGGACTGGAGTGTATTGGTGTTGTGATGAGGAGAGGTAGGCTGACGTGGTTTGGACATGTGGAGAGGCTGGGGGATGATAATTGGGTACAGAGGGTGAGAGGTGTTAATATTGGGAGAGGGGTTGGGAGGGGTAGACTGAGAAAGATATGGGACGAGGTCATTAAGTGTGACTTAAGGGTTAAGGGACTGAACAGGGAGGCTCCCATGGATTGAGCAGCGTGGAGAGCCGCCATTAGGTGACCAAGGCCGACGCATGCAAGCATGTTGGAGCCTTCAAAAACGAAACGAAACGAACAAATTTTAGCATCATCTGCAAACATACTCATGTAACTGTTCAAACCCTCTGGCAAATCATTTACATATATCAGAAACATTACTGGGGCCAGGACAGAGCCCTGGGGTACTCCACTAGTCACATTTCTCCATTGTGAGACTTTGTCTCTTATTACTTTTCTCATCTGCCTTCCTATCAAATAATCTCCCATCCACTTGAATAGTTTCCCATGCACTCCTCCAAAGGTCCTCAACTTCCACAATAGTCTCCTATAGGGTACCCTGTCAAATGCTTTCTTAAGATCCAGATAGACACAGTCCGCCCATCCCTCTCTCTCCTGTATGACATCTATTACCCTACTGTAGAAACTTAATAGGTTAGTAAAACATGATCTTACTTTCCTAAAACCAAACTGTCTTGGTGCGATCACTTCATTTTCTTCTAAATACTTTATCCATCTTTTTCTAATAATTTTCTCACAGATTTTACAAACAATACTAGTAAGTGACACAGGTCTATAATTAAGTGGATCCTCCCCATCTCCTCCCTTATAGATTGGCACAATACTTGCTCTTTTCCAGTCTTTAGGTAACTGCCCATGATGACATAAACTGGCCACACTAACTGGTCGGCACATTCCTTCAGGATCCATCCAGCCACACCATCTGGTCCCATTGCTTTTCTCACATCCAAATCCTTCATCAGCTGTAGCACCTCATTCATGTCAACTGTAATTTCGGCCATTCCCATCAGCCTGGGTTCCATTTCAGGCTCCCTATATTCGTTTTCCAATACATAAACTGACTGTAGCTTGTTGTTCATTATTTCACACAAGTCTTCCTCTCTTTCGTATATTTCATCTCCATCTCTCAGTCGTATTATACTGTCCTTAACTTTCATTTTGCCATTTACAAACCTATACAGTAGGCGCGGAAAGTATTGACGCTTTTTTGCCAACGTCATTCTTTTTCGCGTTAAGTGAAGTAGGGTCAATACTACCCTCCCCTGTGATGCGAAATGAGCTGACGCTTTTTCAACGGGAGCTGGCAACCCTACTTGATAGGTTTGGCACCACAGGAGCAGGCTCAGTAATGTTTGGGCAGCCACAGGAGGAGGATTGTCTCTGTGTGTGATGCACCACATGGGCATGTTTTGACTCAAAGAACAAAGTTATTTGGTTACCTTCCACATTCTCGTCATGCCTAAAGTAACCACAAGCAAGGACAAACGTGTGGAAGTGATTACTTTATACAAAGCTGGCCACAAACTCCAATTTATTGCAAATCAGATGGTGTTAGACTGAGGACAGTGCAGAGACTGGTGAAGCGGTTCAAGGACAGTGGGGAGGCCATTACTCCCACTCCACTTCCCAAGCCTGGGAGACCTCATAAGACAACCTTCAGGACCCGTCAGCTGATCTCAAGGCAAGTTAGCAAGGATCCAAGGCTAACAGCATGGGACTTAAAAGAAAAGAACCCACAGTTGCTGGCAGATGTGTCTGTTAGAAGTGTGCAGCAACTGTTGCTTAACGATCTGGGCTACAGGAGTTTTTGTGCTCGTAAAAAACCACTGCTAACTGCACTTTAGAAGAAAAAGAGAGTAAATTTTTGTAAGAAATATCTTGCCTGGAGTGAGGAGCAATGGAAAACTGTGCTTTGGAGTGATGAGTCAACATTTACTGTCACTGGTACCCCTTCATCACAAGTGCACTGCAAACCAGGCAGTGACCCCCTGGATCCTAAGTATACTTCCAAGTTTGTTAAATACCCAGCCTCACTCATGGCTTGGGGCTGCTTTACATATTATGGTGTTGGTGAGTTGGTAATTCTACCTGCAAATGAAAAATTGAACCAGAACAATTATTTGGAGCTATTATGTACTGTTTTAAGTGACTTTTGATAAAACCAAGGCAAGAGTATTTATGCAAGGTTTTGCCGCTGCACATGTTGCAAAGTCAGTGAAACAGTGGCTAACAGCCTGTGAGGTTCCCTTTATTCGAGATTGGCCCGGAAACAGCCCAGATATCAATCCCATTGAGAATTTATGGGCGCACATGAAGCGGCACATCATCTTTGCCTAAACTTGAGGCTGCAGTCAAGCAGCTATGGAGCAGTTTTAGTCCGTCTGTTCTGCAGAACTACGCCATCAGTCTCCCCAGACGCCTTAAGAAGATAAAGGTGAAGGGGAATGCCAGTAAATACTAAATTCAATGGTGAGTGTTAATTTATTTGTTTCTCCTTGCTAACCACAAGAATGTTTTCTTTTTTTAAGATGGCATCAGCACTTTCTGCGCCTACTGTAAAATAGTTTTGGCTCTTTTTTACAGTTAGATACAATATCTTTTCCTTATTTCCTTTCCTCTTCTCTCCGTACCCTTACATATTCATTTCTTACCTGCTTGTACTCCTCCCAAGCCCTTTCACTATACCTTCTTCTCACTTTATTCCATACTTTTCTTCTTGCCTCTTGTGCCATCCTACATCTGTTGTTAAACCATTTTTTCTTCCTTTCTATAGCTGCAGAAAATTTTGGGACATACTTAGTAACTCCTGTTTTATATACTTCTGTCGAAAACTCATATTTCTCATCAACATTTGTGATCATATTCATTTTACTCCATTCTACATTTTGGAAAAAGTTCCTCTGGGAAGCAAAGTCTGCCTTCCCATAATTGTATTTACAGTAAAACCTCGATATAACGGACTTCAATAGACTGGAATTCGCTTTTATCGGACTTGAGGAGCTTCCGGAGTAAATTCCTACATATTAAAAAAAGTCTGATAAAGCCAGAAGCAGTCTGGACTACCTGACCACTTCAGCTATGTTCACCACAATAAGGTAAATAAAAGACATGTTTATCAGTGTCTCTCTATCTATCTATTGCCAGATGCCTCAATCCCGAATGGGGTGGCCACAAACAAATCGCCTCCATGTCACTCTGTCCCCTGCCATTTCACTACCACGCTCCCAACTCACACCCCCCTCTCTCATATACCTCTCCACTCCATTCCTCCATCTCATCCTCGGCCTCTCCCTCCCTCTCGCCCCCTCCATCTCACTCACATACACTCTCCTCCTCAATCTTTCACTCTCCATCCTCTCCACATGCCCAAACCTTAACGTGTTTCTCCTAACGCTTCCCATCACGTCCTCAACCACACCACAACGCTCCTTCACTTCCTCATTTGTTATTCTGTCTCTCCATGTGACTCTACATACTCCTCTCAAATAACTCATTTCCGCTGCTCTCACTCTTGACTTCTGTCCTTCCAACAGGGTCCAAGCTTCACTTCCATATGCCAGAGTTGGTATCACAATACTGTCATGTAACAACTTTTTCACTTCCATGCTCACTTCCCTGTTTCTTATCACTGCTTTCAACGAACCAGCAACCTTCCTTCCCTGCTATACCCTTTCGAGCACTTCACCCTCCAGACTACCATCCTTACTCATCACACTGCCCAAGTACTTAAATTCACTCACATTCTCTATTTCCTTCCCATCCAATCTCACTGTTCACTCACTGGTTTCACTTCTCTCGAAGACCATCACTTTACTCTTCCCCACATTCACCTTTATATTCCGTTTCTTACACACTCTCCCAAACTCATCTACCAAGCCTTGCAGCTCCCCTTCGTCTTCACTCAACAACACAGTATCATCTGCAAACAACAGTACATGGAGTTTCCAAACACTGCCCTCTCTCACTAGGGCCGCTTCAACATCCACTGCCCGACCTTGTATCTCTTTTACAACCCCATCCATATACAGATTGAACAACCATGGAGACATGACACATCCTTGTTTCAGTTCAACCTTCAAATGGAAAGATCCACTCAGTTTGCCATCCATATGCACTGTATCCTTGGCCCCCTCATACATACTCTTCACTGCCTTCAACAACTTCCCATCCACTCCATATATTCTTAATACCTTCCACAAACCTTGTCTATCCACCCTGTCATACGCTTTCTCCAGATCCATGAAGGCTGCATACAACTTCTTGTCCTTCTCTAGAAACTTTTCCACTAAGGATCTAAGAATGAATATCTGGTCTACACAACCTCTTCCCTTCCTAAAACCTCCTTGTTCTTCTCCAAGTAATTCCTCAGTAATTTCCCTAACTCTGTCAATAAGTATCCTACCATATATTTTTCCTATTACACTGAGAAGGCAAATGCCCCTGTGATTACCACACACTGCTTTTTCCCCTTTTCCTTTGTACAGAGGAATAATTATACCTGACTTCCAATCCTCCGGGACTCTACCCTCCTCCCAAGCCAATCTGCACACCTTCCACATCCATTCTATTACTATCTCTCCCCCATGCTTCAGCATTTCACCACACACTCCATCAATTCCTGGGGCTTTCCCCATTTTAACTTTCTTCATTGCTTCCACCACTTCCATCCTGGTGATTTCTTCCTCTCTTCTCACAACCCTCCTTCTCCCTGCCATTCCCCAGCCACTTATACTTGCATTACTTTCAATCTCTATGTTCAACAGTTCATTAAAGTGTTCTCTCCATCTGTTTACTTTTTCTCCCTTCTCCACTAGTAATCTACCATTTTTATCTTTCACACCCCCACTGACTTTGTTGGCACCCTGTCTAGCTCTCTTTACCTCCTTCCAGAACATTTTCTTACATTCCCTCCACTTTGCACTCAAATTCCTTCCAAATTCCTCATCCACTCTCTTCTTACACTCTCTTACTAATCTTTTCACCTCTCTCCTCCTCACTCCATATAACTCTCTCATCTGTCTCTCAGCTTCTTCGTCGCCCCTGTTCCTCATCCATTCATTATATGCTTTCTTCTTTTGTGCCACAGCCTCTCTCACCTCTTCAGTCCACCATGCTGTTCCCTGAACCCCCTTTCGTCTTCTCTTCACCCCACACACCACCTCACATGCTGCACAGATTTCTTCTGTGAATACGTTGCACACACCCTCCACGTCCCCCATCTGCTCCAGCCCATATTTACCCAATCGCTCCTTCACTTCCCTTCTATATTCAGCCTTTATTCCATCCTCTTGTAACGTTTCTACCCTCCTTGTAACAAATACATCCTCCTGTCTTTCCCTTCTTCTCTTCCTCCATCTTGTTTGGATTCTGATTCTGGCCACCACCAAGTGGTGGTCAGAAAGTCCACTCCCCCAACCTCTATATACTCTTGCATCCGTTATACATCTTCTCATCCTTTCATCCACACACACATAGTCAATTATTGACTTCCGTTCATTCATTCCCCCGTCCTCTCTTCTCACCACTCGCCATGCCCTATGGATCATTTTGTGCCTGAAGAAGGTATATCACCAACCCACTCCCAGCACAAATGTCCACTAAAGCACTGCCATTCTCATCCATCTCTGCAGGCACACCCCACTCACCATCCACTCCATCCACCTTCTCATTCCCTACTTCTCCATTCATATCTCCAATCAGAAACACTCTCTCATTCCTTTCAAACTTTTCCAAGCAGGCTTCCACATTTGTCCAAAACTCTTCTCTCACTTGACTTACACAATCTTGCGTTGGCACATACACGCACACAATTGCCCACATTTGTAGTCCAACTTTCACTCTTACCCACACAATCCTTGAGCCATCTGACCCATACTGTCTTACATTCTCCTTCCACCTGTTGCTCACAACAATACACACTCCCTCTTTCGCCCTCTCATTCTCACCCACTCCCGTGCATATACCCCATCCATATTCCCATTCTCTCTCACTCTCATCTCGCCATTTAGTTTCAGTTATTCCACATATATCCACTTTCGCACTCTCAAGTACCTGTACAATCTCTCTCTCTTTCACCTCATCATTCATACCCCTCACATTCCATGTCGTAATCTTTATCTTGTCCTTTGTCCGGTCCTTTTTCGTCAACTTTTGGTCAGTCCTGGTCCAAGGCTTCCTGTTTGTACTTTTAATTAGTTGTTTTTACAGTGTGGGGCATTAACCCACCACCAACCCTTTTAGTCGCCTCTTAAAACAGTTTAAAAACTATTGGTGGAATCCGGACTAATGTCTGATATATTGGAAAAAGTCCGGATTAGCAGTGGAAAGTTCGGATGTCGGTTTTATCAGAATTTTGCATTTTTCGAAATGGTTAGGTCCCCAAATAGTCTGTTATAGTAAGGTCTTACTGTATTTTCTCTGTTTTTCATCTCTTTCTCCTTCCCTTACTCCTACCAAGTGCATCTCAGTTACCAGATGATCACTTTTACCAAAGGGGCATTGGTAGGTTATGTTCCTCACATCATTTGGGTCCTTTGTGAATACTAGGTCGAGCCTGGATGGTTCGTCGTCACCCCTAATTCTTGTGTTTTCTTTGATCAATTGGGTTAACTTGTTTTCCTTTACCTATCTATCTATCTATCTATCCATTGCCTGACGCCAAATCCCGTAAGGGGTGGCCATTTGACTTTGAGTTATTTGGTTTATGGGGAGGGGCACTAACCCTCCACCAACCCACTTGTTGATACGTAGGGAGCACATATGGTTTGGTTATATGGTTACCACCCAGCGTTGTAAATGATTTCTTGGCATATAGGAAACCATTTGGCTTGTCACTCAATGTAAAGCCACCTGTAAAGGAAAGAAAAGCAATAAGAAGTGACAGGAAAGATCGGAGAAACAGGAAGAGAGGAGGGCAGGCACAGAAAAATAATAATAAAGGTTAAGGAAGAAGCAGGCAGCACTACATCAAGTGAGTGGATTATGGTCGCCACCACCTACCAATTCCATTAATTTATTTCCCCATGATTCCTCATTGTTCCGAGCATCCATACTTTCCCAAACAACTTGTCTACAGTCAAAATGTCCCATTAATATTCTATTTCTTCGTTCAGTTAACATTTTTAGCCTAATAATGGATTCTCTTATTAACTTCGTAATCTTCCTTTGTCCATGCCCTAGTTTTGGGGGGCATATAAAATACTATTACATCCATTTTTTTCTCCATAACTGTCCTCTATTTCAGTTCCCAAAAGTTCAGCCATGGTATTTTCAATTTCTGTATTCTTTGCTCCTAGGTCATTATGGGTTAATATCACTATACCTCCCCCATACTTACCTTCTCTGTCCTTCCTCCAAATGTTATAATTGTTCCATCCAAATAATTTTGTATCGACATCTGGGGGAATTTAGTCTCTACCAAGCAAACAATTTCAGGTTTATTTTCATATAAATAATCTCCAATTTCCCCTTTCTTAGATATTAACCCATCTACATTACTGTACATGATACTCAGATTTGCTGCACTGTTTTTATCTTTACTCATTCTTCTCTTTTTCACATTCATATCCATCCCCTTTGTTTCCTTCACATCTAGTTCTTCACATACCACTTCCTTGCTTTCATATCCATCACTCTTCAATAAAAAGCTTTATGTTCTTCCTCTGTCCTCCTGTCATTTTCTTCCTTTACTTGGTCCTTCAAAGATTTTAAAACTTCTCTTTCTTCTTCATTCAAATCTTTTCTTACTATAATATTTTGCATCCCTGCCTCTTTACTTAGTTTCCAGGTCACCTTAAGTATATCATTTACTACACCTTTTGATGACATCTTATCTCTAATTCTTGCTTCCCCTTTCTTATATGGCCCTATCCTCCTTACTTCCTCAGTTTCTTTTTCCCACTTGTTTCCTTCGGGATCGATCTTGCCCAATATTTTCCTCACCTGATTCGAGTCTCTCTCGAGTCTCACAGACCTAACTTTTTCTTCCTCCTCCCTATTTCCAAATATTTTCACACATCTGTTCCTTTCTACTGTTTCTCTCGCTATTTTCTCTTTTTTCTTCAATATTTTCTTCACATTTTCTTCCATTTTTTTCTTGTTCATTTCCCTTTCTTCCTGAATAATTTCCCTTGAACTGACCACTTCTTTCTGTTCTTCTTCCACATGTACCCACTTTGCATTTTGCTCTTCTAACACACTACTTACCTTCTCAGTTTTGTTACTGCTCATTTCTAGTTTTCTCTTTAATTTAATATTTTCTCGTTTCAAATTCTCGATCTTCTGGTTCGCTGTCTCATTGGCCTGTGTCAAACTCTGTATAGTATTCTCGGTATTTTCAGGCATGTTTCTTGATACTAGATCCTCCACTTTCTTTTCTAGTTCACTAATTCTCATAATCAACGTTTTGACCAAATCCATAACATTTGTTTCACTGTCAAATCCTGGAAATTTCAGTCCCCAATGTTTACTTTGACGGCCTTGTTTAAGGTCAGTTGCAGTACTAAACTGAACAGCTGTTCCCCAAATTCCTACAAAACATTCATGTATACTTAGTGACAATACTTCTTTACATTTTTGGTAGACTATAATAACTTGCAATACTTTAAATTTTGAACAAGACTAAAGGAGACAGGACAATTCCTGAAAACTACTTAAGGTTGTTGAGAGGTGGTTTGAGACACGTCTTCTCACTGTGTGTGTGTGTGTGTGTGTGTGTGTGTGTGTGTAACTCACCGGGTCGGTCAGGATCACTTGATGGTAGTGATCGTCAGCTTTTACCCTCCCGGAAGGGAGCTGAGAGCTCATATAGTCCGATCTATGGGCAAGGCTGTGACCTTCACACATGCACACACCCTTCCCCTTGCTCAAGGGGGACAGTAACCACCCACTTCGTCAGTGAAACTTTTCGCAACCTGAGCGAGGCGCGAACTCCCGTCTACCAGATGGCAAGCGAGAACGCTACCACTGCGCCAGCGAGCGTGTGTGTGTGTGTGTGTGTGTGTGTGTGTGTGTGTGTGTGTGTGTGTGTGTGTGTGTGTGTGTGTGTATTTACCTGTTTGTATTTACCTATTTGTAGTATACAGGAATTGAGCTATGACCGTGTTGTTTTGTCTCCATATCTACATTTATCTCATCTAGTTTTAAACACATGAATGTTTTTTGCATGCATCACCTCTTCATCTAAGTCATTCCAAATACTTATGCTTCTGTTTGGGAAACTGAACCTTTTGGGATCATTAAGACATCTACTTTTCCTCAACATGAAGGCATGACTTTTTGTTCTTCCATCATCCCACACAAAAAGATCCTCTATATCCACCCTTTCCAATTCTCTTATATTTCTAAATATCGTAATCATCACCTCTTCCTGTTCTCTCATGCAGTGTTGGTAACTTCAGTTTTTCCAATCTCTCCTCGTAGGTGTTTCTTTAACCTGCCCAGTCCCGACCGTTTTTGACCCAGCCCACCCTCAAAACTCGACCGATTTTCAAGTTGTCTTTTTTTGGCTCAAGCATTCGCTTTTGGTGAGAAACATCGAAAATTCAGCGAGAAAGCGCCCACTTGAAGTGAAAAATATTCTAAACAGGTAAGAGATCCCTCACCTGACTACCGTTTTTTTATCATGCCGTGCTCCATGAAATACGCTCCTATTGTGAGGGAAACTTAACCAAAACACTACAGCCTCGTAGATATTTATTTACTTGGTACGAATTTGTAGGTAGTACAAGAATATATTGCTTTTAACACAATAATATAGGTGACATAGGTGTTGTTCCCTTACCAAATACATCAACATATTGCACCTAACTTGGCTATGTTACCTCCTCATTACAGTACTTCTGTTCATTACTAACTCTGGTGCCACATAATCTTTGTCCTCCACATCAGGAATCACTTTCGCCTCGAATTTTGTTGTCAGAGAGACCGTGGTGCTATGTGTCTTTACTGG
This sequence comes from Birgus latro, assembly GCA_018397915.1. NCBI lineage: Eukaryota > Metazoa > Arthropoda > Malacostraca > Decapoda > Coenobitidae > Birgus > Birgus latro. The sequence goes on along the minus strand of JAGKTI010000244.1, from coordinate 37,352 downwards.
CCAGGTCACTACTAGCAGGTGAGTTGTGAGAAAATCGCACACCCCCCAATGGAGAGGGGATTGAACAGGGGCAGGCAGTGTTGCCACCTGGCTGGGGGTAGAGGCAGGTCTCCCACATATGCCTACCAAAAATCACCCGCGAATCTTGAAGAATGTGCAAACAACGGGCCTTGCAATTGACTGATGTACGATGCACGTCAGTGGGTCTCAGCGTGAAAAAAAGCTGTGACGTGCATCGTACGTCAGGGGGACGGGGTGGATTAAACATGGTATCATCCTTGTTGCCATATGGTGAACCCCCTCTAGTTTATCAATGTGTTCCTTCAAGTGAGGTGACCATATCACAGCCGCATACTCTAGTCTTGGTCTTATCATGGTCACTATCAGCTCCCTCAACATTTCCTCATTCTTATAATTAAAAGCCACTCTCATGTTAGTCAGTAATCTATAAGTTCCTCCAATGATTCTGTTTATATGCTTTTCTGGTGACAAGTCTTCCTGAATAATCACTCCCAGGTCTTTCTCATCCTTTCTTTTTCTAAGTATCTCATTGCCCATTTTATATGTCCAGTGCGATCTTTTTTCACTTATTTCCATTTCTATAGTGGTACAAACTTAAACTGGTGGCTGGGGTGGTTTTATGTTCTTCCATATATTATAATACATACGTTAAAATTGTATTCAGATGTGTTTTCCGTATTTGTGATGCCTTTTACATGTATAACAGCTGTTTCACATCGCCAGTTTGAGAAACTTTGCACCACTGTACACAGATTGCTGCCCCACCCCAGCCACCAGTTTAAGTTTGTACTACTATAATACATGACACTTCTTGGCATTAAAATCCATTTTCCAAGTCTGGCTCCTACTGTGGAGTTTATCCAAGTCCTCTTGCAGTTTCTTACAGCTATCAATACATTTAATATGTTTTATAATTTTATCATTATCTGCAAATGTACTCATGTAACTATTCAAACCCTCTGGCAAGTCATTTACATATATCAGAAACATTATCGGGACCAAGACAGAGCCCTGGGGTACTCCACTAGTCACGCTTCTCCATTGTGAAACCTTGTCTCTTATCACTGGTCTCATCTGCCTTCCTATCAAATAATCTCCCATCCACTTTAATAGTTTCCCATGCACCCCTCCAAAGGTCTTCAACTTCCACAGCAGTCTCCTATAGGGCACCCTGTCAAATGCTTTCTTGAGATCAAGATACACACAATCTGCCCATCCCTCTCTTTCTTGTATGACATCTATTATCCTACTGTAGAAACTTAATAGGTTAGTAACACATGATCTTCTTTCCCTAAAACCAAATTGTCTTGGTGTTATCACTTCATTTTCTTGTAAATGCTTTATCCATCTTGTTCTAATAATTTTCTCACATATTTTACAAACTATGCTAGTAAGTGATCCGGGTCTGTTTTTGAGTGGTTCTTCCCTATCTCCTCCCTTGAAGATTGGCATAATACTTGCTTTTTTCCAATCTTTAGGTAACTGTCCATTTTCCAGCGTTGTTTTAATGATGACATACACAGGCCACACTAACTTGTCTGCACATTCCCTCAGAATCCATCCAGCCACACCATTTGGTCCCATTGCTTTCCTCACATCCAAATCCCTCATCAACTGCAGCACCTCATCCACATCAGCTGTAATTTCTGCCATTCCCATCATCCTGGGTTCCATTTCTTGTTCCCTAAATTCCTCCTCCAACACATAAACTGTCTGCAGCTTGTTGTTCATTATTTCACACAATTATTCTTCTCTCGTATATTTCATCTCCATCCCTCAGTCGTATTATACTGTCCTTAACTTTCATTTTATCATTTACAACCTATAAAACAGTATCGGCTCTTTTTTATGTTTAGTTACAATACCTTTTTCGTATTTCCATTCTTCTCTCTGCACTCTTACATATTCATTTCTTACCTGCTTGTACTCCTCCCAAGCCCTTTTACTATACTTTCTTCTCACCTTATTTCATGCTCTTTTTCTTGCCTCTTGTGCCATTCTACATCTGTTGTTAAACTATTCTTTCTTCCTGTCCATAGCTGTGGAAAATTTTGGGACATATTTACTAACTCCTGTTTTATATACGTCTATCAAAAACTCATATTTCTCGTCAACATTTGTGATCATATTCATTTTACTCCAGTCTACTTTTGGAAAAAGTTCCTCAGGGATGCAAAGTCTGCTTCCCATAATTGAATCTATTTTCTCTGTGTTTTTCATCTCTGTCTCCTTCCCTTACTCCAACCACTTACATCTCAATAACCAGATAGTCACATTTACCAATGGGGCATTGGTAGGTTATATTCCTCACATCATTTGGGTCATTTGTGAATACTAAGTTAAGCCTTGTTGGCTCATCATCACCCCAGTGTGTTTGTATTTACCTATTTACCTATTTGTAGTATACAGGAATTGAGCTAAGCTCGTTTTGTCCCGTCTCCATATCTACATTCATCTAATCTAGTTTTAAATACATGAATGTTTTTCGCCTGCACCACCTCTTCGTCTAAGTCATTCCAAATACTTATGCTTCTATTCGGGAAACTGAACTTTTTGAGATCATTAAGACATCTACTTTTCCTCAATTTGATGCCATGATCTCTTGTTCTTCCATCATCCAACACAAAAAGATCCTCTCTATCCACCCTTTCCAATTCTCTTACATTTCTAAATATCGTGATCAAGTCACCTCTTTCCCTTCTCTCGTGCAATGTTGGTAACTTCAGTTTTTCCAATCTCTCCTCGTAGGTGAGTTCCCTTAAACACGGTATCATCTTCGTTGCCATCCGTTGGACCCTTTCTAGTTTATCAATATGCTTCTTCAAATGAGGTGACCATACCACCGCCGCATACTCTAGTCTTGGTCTTATCATGGTCACTATCAACTCCCTCAACATTTCCTCATCCATATAATTAAAGGCCACTCTCATGTTAGTCAGTAATCCATAAGTTCCCCCAATAATTTTGTTTATATGCTTTTCTGGTGACAAGTCATCCCGAATAATCACTCCCAAATCTTTCTCATATTGCCCATTTTATATGTCCAGTGTGGTCTTCTTTCACTTATACCCATTTCTAATACATGACACTTCTTGGCATTAAAGTCCATTTTCCAAGTCTGGCTCCAGCTGTGTAGTTTGTCCAAGTCCTCTTGCAGTTCTTTACAACTATCAATACATTTAATATGTTTCATAATTTTAGCATCATCTGCAAACATACTCATGTAACTATTCAAACCCTCTGGCAAATCATTTACATATATCAGAAACATTACTGGGGCCAAGACAGAGCCCTGGGGTACTCCACTTGTCACATCTCTCCATTGTGATACCTTGTCTCTTATTACTGTTCTCATCTGCCTTCCTATCAAATAATCTCCCATCCACTTTAATAGTTTCCCATGCACCCCTCCAAATGTCCTCAACTTCCACAGTAGTCTCTTATAGGGTACCCTGTCAAATGCTTTCTTAAGATCCAGATAGACACAGTCTGCCCATCCCTCTCTCTCCTGTATGACATCTGTTACCCTACTGTAGAAACTTAGTAGGTTAGTAATACATGATCTTCCTTCCCTAAAACCAAACTGTCTTGGTGTTATCACTTCATTTTCTTCTAAATACTTTATCCATCTTTTTCTAATAACTTTCTCACAGATTTTACAAACAATACTAGTAAGTGACACAGGTCTATAATTAAGTGGATCCTCCCTATCTCCTCCCTTAAAGATTGGCACAATACTTGCTCTTTTCCAGTCTTTAGGTAACTGTCCATTTTCAAGCGAGGTTTTGATAATGACATAAACTGGCCACACTAACTGGTCGGCACATTCCTTCAGGATCCATCCAGCCACACCATCTGGTCCCATTGCTTTTCTCACATCCAAATCCTTCATCAGCTGTAGCACCTCATCCATGTCAACTGTAATTTCGGTCATTCTCGTCAGCCTGGGTTCCATTTCAGGCTCCCTAAATTCGTCTTCCAATACATAAACTGACTGTAGCTTGTTGTTCATTATTTCACACAAGTCGTCCTCTCTTTCGTATGTTTCATCTCCATCCCTTAATTGTATAATACTGTCCTTAACTTTCATTTTGCCATTTAAAAACCTATAAAATAATTTCGGCTCTTTTTTTACAGTTAGATACAATATCTTTTTCGTATTTCCTTTCCTCTTCTCGCCGTATCCTTACATATTCATTTCTAACCTGCTTGTACTCCTCCCAGGCCCTTTCACTATACCTTCTTCTCACTTTCTTCCATGCTTTTTTTCTTGCCTCTTGTGCCATCCTACATCTGTTGTTAAACCATTCTTTCTTCCTTTCCATAGCTGCAGAAAATTTTGGGACATACTTAGTAACTCCTGTTTTATATACTTCTATCAAAAACTCATATTTCTCATCAACATTTGTGATCATATTCATTTTACTCCATTCTACATTTTGGAAAAAGTTTCTCAGGGAAGCAAAGTCTGCCTTCCCATAATTGTATCTATTTTCTCTGTGTTTTCATCTCTTTCTCCTTCCCTCACTCCTACCACGTCCATCTCGGTTACCAGATGATCACTTTTACCAAAGGGGCAATGGTAGGTTATGTTCCTCACATCATTTGGGTCCTTTGTGAATAGTAGGTCAAGCCTGGATGGTTCATCAACACCCCTAATTCTTGTGTTTTCTTTGATCAACTGGGTTAACATGTTTTCCATCATCAGTTCCATTAATTTATTTCCCCATGATTCTTCATTGTTCCCAGCATCCATACTTTCCCAATCAACTTCTCTACAGTTAAAATCTCCCATTAATATTATTCTAATTCTTCGTTCAATTAACATTTCTAGCCTAATAATGGATTCACTTATTAACTGTTCGTAATCTTCCTTTGTCCATGCCCTAGTTTTGGGGGGCATATAAAAAACTATTACATCCGTTTTTTCTCCATAATTGCCCGCTATTTCAACTCCCAAAAGTTCAGCCTTAGTATTTTCAATTTCTATATTCTTTACTCTTAGGTCATTATGGGTAAATATCACTATTCCTCCCCCAAATTTGCCTTCTCTGTCCTTCCTCCAAATCTTATAATTATTCCAGCCAAATAATTTTATATCGACATCTCGGGGCAATTTAGTCTCTACTAGACAAACCATTTCAGGTTTATTTTCATTTAAGTAGTCTCCAATTTCCCCTTTCTTAGATATTAATCCATCTACGTTACTATACATGATGCTCAGATTTGCTGCACTGTTGATGTCTTTACTCGTTCTTCTCTTTTTCATGTTCATATCCATCCCCTTTGTTTCCTTCACATCAAGTTCTTCACATACCACTTCCTTGCCTTCATATCCATCACTCTCCAAAAGAAAGTTTTACATTGTTCCTCTGTCCTCCTGTCATTTTTTTCCTTTACTTGGTCCTTCAAAGATTTTAAGACTTCTCTTTCTTCTTCATTCAAGTCTTTTCTTACTATAATATTTTCCATTCCTGTCTCTTTACTTAGTTTCCAGGTCACCTTAAGTATGTCATTTACAACACTTTCTGAAGACATCTTAACTCTCATTGGTCTTGCTTCCCCTTTCTTATATGGCCCTATCCTCCTTACTTCCTCAATTTCTTTTTCCCACTTGTTTCCTTCGGGATCGATCTTGTCCAATATTTGCCTCACCTGATTTGAGTCTCTCTCGAGTCTCACAGAGCTAACTTTTTCTTCTTCCTCCCTGTTTCCAAATATTATTACACATCTGTTCCTTTCTACTGTTTCTCTCACTATTTTCTCTTTTTTCTTCAATATTTTCACTACATTTTCTTCCATTTTTTTCTTGTTCATTTCCCTTTCTTCCTGAATAATTTCCCTTAAACTGACTACTTCTTTCTGTTCTTCTTGTACATGTGCTCACTTTGCCTTTTGCTCTTCTAACACACTACTTACCTTCTCTGTTTGGTTACTGCTTTCTTCTAGTTTTCTCTGTAATTCAATATTTTCTCGTTTTAAATTCTCGATCTCCTGGTTCGCTGTCTCATTGGCCTGTATCAAACTCTGTATAGTATTTTCGGTTTTTTCAGGCATGTCTCTTGATACTAGATTTTCCACTTTCTTTTCTAGACCACTAATTCTCATAATCAATGTTTTAACCAGGTCCATTACATTTGTTTCACTGTCAAATCCTGGGAATTCAGGTTCCCCAGTGTTTACATGGTCGGCCATCTTTAAGGTCGGTTGCAGTACTAAACTGAACAGCTGTTCCCAAAATTCCTATAAAAACATTCATGTATACTTAATGACAATAGTTCTTTACATTTTTGATAGACTTTAATAACTTGCAATACTTAAAATTATGAACAATACTGGAGACAGGACAATTCCTGAAAACTACTTAGGGTTTGTTGAGGCGGTTTGAGACACGTCTTCTTGCTGTGGCTGCCACTCCGTGTGTGTGTGTGCCTCCAAAGCAGTGCACCCAACACGTGAGGCCTGAGGTGACCATTGTTAATGTTTTTGTTTTACTGACAATATCATAGTGCATTAATTTGCTGCAGCGTGTTGGTAGTTATATCATATACAGTACTGTACTTTTAACATATCCTAGTGTTCTTTGTTTGTATTAGCAATGGGACCAAGAGCGTTAAGCATGAAATCAGCTTGAGATGTAACTGCCAGTTAAGAATGACAGGTGGGATGGGGGATGGTAGGGGATTGGGGAGGTTTGGGAGCTGGGGTAGAGGAGTGTGGAACTTGCTTCATCTCCCCCCCCCCCTCCTTCTTCCATGGGTATACAGAGGTAGGAAAGGGGTGCCCCTGGGCAGAAATTAGTGATTGTGAGTGTACATCTTTTTTCATTTCTAACTACAGTACATATATCTCTTTACAGGTACAAAAATAAATGATGCTGTAGATGAACATAAAAAATTATTGTAACACAGTACTGTACAGTAATGTACTACACAGTGCAACCATGAAGCAAGTCATTATTTAAAGGGTCCATAGAAAATTGGGTATTGTGAGGTAAACTAGTCCGCGATAGCTTCGCAGCATCTTATCTTCAATACCATCGTTTTTTTGCTATTTTTTTAGTTTTAGGCAATTTTTCCCTTCATTTTCAAGCAGCGGACATTTTCAAGCATCGGACACTCATCCCCCCCATTAGTCCATTGATTCGAGGGTTGACTGTACTTACTTCGAAAAAGGAGGGGTAAAGTTTAGGTGGGGGGTCCAAGGGGGTCCTGGAATGCATCCTCCCATTTCTATGTATATTTCAATGGAGAAAAATGTTCCGATATACAAAATTTCAAATTACAAAAGTTTTTTTTTGGTCTCTATCCTTTTCGTGTATCGATGACTTACTGTAGTTGGATTGCAGGTACAAAACTGGTACATAAGCAACAGGGAATAAAAAGGAGGAAGGTAGTAGACTCAGGTTATGGCAAGAATGTAAACAAGATGATTATGTTGATGTACTCAAATGTAGATGGAATGGTGTCTAAATTATTAGAAATAGGCTATACCAAAAAAAGGAACCACATATTATTTGCCCAACAGAAACAAAATTAATCTAAAAGATATCAAGCGATACCCTAATCTTAGAGGAATACAATATATGGAGAAGAGACAGAAATTTACGATAGGGAGGGGAGGAGGAATTATAATTTTAAGAAAGAAAAATCTACAAATCAAAGAAATAAAACTAGATATGGTAAACCCTCATAAGTAGAACTGATTGCATTGGAAATTAACACATCTGAAGGGAAATTGTGCTTAATTTATACATGCCACCCAAAACAAACACTTGAGAAAGAGGCGACTGTGAAGACTTGGCAGAAAGTACAATTCAGAGTTCAAGAACATTGCTGCATAGAATGGAAGAGAAATCTGAAAGTATTATGTTAACTGGAGACCAATACAAATATAAATTGGGATACTCTAGATGTAAAAAGCCATGAAAGCTGTTGGGATCAAAAGCTTCTAGATCTTGTGCAGTTTTTCCTAACAGCATGTAAAGGAAAACGCCAGATAAAGAGGACTTGATGATTCATCAGTACTAGATCTTATATTTACTAGGCAAGAAAATGAAATTGACCCTCCATTCAGTAAAAGCGACCATGCAATGTTAAGTTGTAACTTCAGGATTGCATATGATGTTACCAGTAATGAGAGTTACAAAAAGAGTCTAAACTACAAAAAGGGCAACTATCATAACCTGAAGAAGCACTTCTTAGAAATAGATTTTTTTTTTTTTTTAATGTAGGAAGAGGCATTAATGAACAATATAGAGCTCTTAAGAACAACCTCTTGAGAGTTACCGATGCAATATGCAGTTGGACAAGAGGCCCACCAAAACATAAAGTAACTTGGTGGTGGGATGAGGGTGTAGAAGCCGCAGTTAAGGAGAAATGAAGGCTTTTCCGGGAATGGAAGAAGGGTGGTAACAGGGAGGAAATACTTGGCTGCCAAGCGTAGGGCTAGAAGAGAGGTATACAGGGCGAAGTCTGAGTCACAGACTTTTACTCGATAGTCTAAATCATGGGGAAAGGAAAACTACGATTTTTAGGGTGGCAAATCAGGTGAAGAGGGATAATCGGAACATTGTAGGTGAGCAGTGTGTGAAGAATGATGAAGGAAGGATAGTGGTGAACAGTGGGGATATTAAAGATGCATGGAGAGAGCATTATAGCCGGTTGTTGAATGAGGAGTTTGACTGGGATAGGGAAGGTTTGGAGCCAGCAGATCCAGTGTTTGGACCTTGGCCTTTGATTGGTGCTGCTACTGTGAGTGAGGCAGTAGGCAGGATGTGGGTGGGGAAGGCGGCAGTTGTGTCTGGGTTGACTGCTGAAATGTTGAAGGCCTCAGGAAATACTTGGGTGAGGTTAGTCACTATCCTGATAAATATGATTATACAGTAGGCGCGGAAAGTGTTGACGCCATCTTAAAAAAAGAAAAGATTCTTGTGGTTAGCAAGGAGAAACAAATAAATTAACACTCACCATTGAATTTAGTATTTACTGGCATTCCCCTTCACCTTTATTATCTTCTTAAGGTGTCTGGGGAGACTGATGGCGTAGTTTTGCAGAACAGATGGACTAAAACTGCTCCATAGCTGCTTGACTGCAGCCTCAAGTTTAGGCAAAGATGATGTGTCCATACTACGCAGCTGCCGCTTCATGTGCGCCCATAAATTCTCAATGGGATTGATATCTGGGCTGTTTCCGGGCCAATCTCGAATAAAGGGAACCTCACAGTCTGTTAGCCACTGTTTCACTGACTTTGCAACATGTGCAGGGGCAGAATCTTGCATAAATACTCTTGCCTTGGTTTTATCAAAAGAGTCACTTAAAACATCACATAAGAGCTCCAAATAATTGTTCTGGTTCACTTTTTCATTTGCAGGTAGAATTACCAAC
>JAGKTI010000244.1:0-23290 GCA_018397915.1 Birgus latro | reverse complement strand
TTATGATCGGAGGAGCCCAACGGAGAGAAAAGATGAACAGTGTAAGCAGAAGGATTAGTTGTTAGGAAAAGGTCAAGTATGTTGGAACTCTCTCCAAGGCAGTCAGGGATACGGGTAGGGTGCTGTACAAGCTGCTCTAGGTCATTAAGGATAGAAAAGATGTAGGCTTGTTCACCAGGTGGATCAGTGAAAGGAGAGGAGAGCCAAAGGTGGTGGTGAACATTGAAATCTCCTAGAATGGAGATTTCAGAGAAAGGAGAAATGGATAGAATGTGTTCCATCGTAGAAGTAAGATAGTCAAAGAATTTTTGATAGTCAGTAGAATTAGGAGATAAGTACACAGCACAGATATATTTAGTCAGAGAATGACAGGAAAGCCGAAGCCAGAGAGTAGAGAATTCAGAAGAATCAAGTTCAGGAACACGAGAGGAAGATAGATCGTTGCGTACATATACACAACAGCCACCTTTGGCTTTGAAACGAGAATAGAGAAAGTAGGAGGATACAGAAAAGGGTTTGCTGTCAGTTGCCTCAGACAGCTGAGTCTCAGTGAGAAAGAGAAGGTGAGGTTTAGAGGAGAAGAGGTGGTGCTCGACAGCGTGAAAGAGGAAAGGCCGCGAATGTTGCAGAAATGAAGAAGGAGTGAGTCAGACAGTGGTTCCAGGCAGGTCTTTGAGTCGTCACCGGGAGAGGGGCGGATGGTGGGGGCATTTATGGTCCCCCCCCCTCCGGGGACTCCGAGGCATGATTTTTGTGCGCCATTTTCTAGATTATTTTGAAAAGGAAGTGTAGTGTGTAGCGTGTATGTAGTTTGGTGTTGACAGTTAGAGAAACTTGTATTGGAGAGCATGCTGGTTTACTCTCTGTGTAACTGAGACACTGAAAAAGTTCAGCAAAGGAGGATGGTCAGGAACAAGTCCTGAGGGCTGATGAAACGGGAGCTCCAGCTCTCCCTGTCATCAGCTTTCCATCCTCCTTGGGAGTACTGCCCTGCTCGACTGGTGGTACAGTCTCCTCACCTGAATTGTGTAATTGTAAATGTGCACAAAGTGAAGGGTGATGTCCTGGAAAGGGGAAATTACAGAGGTATAAAGCTCTTCAGATAATGAAAGTAATAGAGAGAGTTCTAGAAGGTATGATTAGAGAAAGAGTGAATATTGATAAGATTCAGTTTTGGTTTATGCCAGGCAGGGGGACCACTGATGCCATATTCATTGTTCGACAGCTTCAGGAAGAATATATTGGAAATAAAATGGAATTGTATTTTGTTTTTGTTGGTTTGGAAAAGGCCTTTGACAGAGTCCCGAGAGAGGTGGTGAAGTGGGGAATGAGATAGCTTGGGTTGGAAGAGTGGCTGGTTAGGGTGGTTATGGCCATGTACATGGGTGCTCGCACCCAGGTAAGAGTGAGTGGAGTTTTGAGTGATGAGTTTTCTGTGAATGTTGGTGTGTGTCAGGGGTCAGTTTTGAGTCCTTTGTTGTTTATCATGGTACTTGAAGCCCTCTCACGTGACTTCAGAGATGGACTCCCGTGGGAGATGTTGTATTTTTTTTTTTTTTATGTGACTAACTCTGGGCATAGGCTTTACAGCCCGTTATCAAGGCCCAGTAGTCCTTCTACATCCATACACCTCCACATGTCACCACTTCGGCGCTAACACCCACCGTCCATATTGAATACATGCTAGGGCTGTCTCATACAGGACTTGTGTATTCGTATTAGCGGGGGTATTTTTACGACATGTCGGCGGGTCGTTTGGTAGATCAGTAAAGTCTGCTTTTCAAGAAATTCAAATCCTTAAACTGTTCCCTGCCCCAGTGGGGATTCGAACCTGGATCCATTAGGACTGCAGGCCAACTCTCTACCGATGTATACTGATGATTTGGTGTTGATTGCAGAGAATGAAAAGGAGGCAGAGGAAAGATTTAAGAAGTGGAGAGATGGTATGGGGCACAAGGGCTTAAGTGTAAATGCAGATAAAACAAAAGTGATGATATCTAGGGCTGGTGGCAGTACAATCAGAGGAGAGGGAGAGTGGCCATGTGCAGTTTGCCACAAGGGTGTGGGAAGTAATTCCATCTTGTGCAGTGTTTGTGATAAATGGGTGCACAAGAGATATAGTGGTATTAGAGGTAGACTGCGAGATAATGCTGATTTTATGTGTACGGTGTGTCGGGGAGAGCAGGTGGAGATTGTTACGCGTGAAAGAATTGAACTTGCAGGTGAGTCTCTTGAGTGTGTGGAAGTGTTTTGTTATTTGGGAGACATGTTATGTGCCAAAGGTGGGGCTGGAGCTAGCTCGGTTGCTATGGTGAGAAGTGGTTAGAAAAAGTTCAGGGAGCTGTTGCCTTTCCTGACCTTGAGAGGACTCTCCTTACGTGCTAAGGGGTCTTTGTATGCAGCATGTGTTAGGAGTGTGATGCTGTATGGGAGTGAGACCTGGGAAGTAAAGGAAGAGGATATTCGCAGGCTTAAATGTACAGAAATGACAGTGATTAGGTGGATGTGCAGTGCATCCCTGTGTGCAAGTCTTTGGGGGTGCTGGGTTTACGATGGAAGAGTTGAGAGGTAGGATGGGGAGAGTATTGGTGGTATGATGAGGAGAGGTAGGCTGAGGTGGTTTGGACATGTGGAGAGAATGGGGGATGATAATTGGGTGCAGAGGGTGAGAAGTGTTAATATTGGTAGGGGTAGACTAAGAAAGACATGGGACGAGGTCATTAAGTGTGACTCAGGGTTAAGGGATTGAACAGGGATGCTGCCAAAGATCGAGCAGCATGGAGTGCTGCCATTAGGTGACCAAGGCTGACGCATGCAAGCATGTTGGAGCCTTCAATAACGATAATGAACGAACGTTTCTGACTCTGGGCAAATTCTTCAGGGCCTTTTCCCAAATTCCAGTAGTCATCCTTGGGGCCGAGTAGTCCTCCTACATCTCTACATGTCACCACTTCGGCGCTAACACCCACCATCCATATTGAATTCATGCTAGGGCTGTCTTATACAGGACTGGTGTAATGGTATTGGGAAAAGGAGCTCAGAGGACAAGATTTAAATATTATATATAGAAAATTCTGTGATCTTTATGAAATAGGAGTCCAAAATTACATCCTTCATCACAAAGAAACAGACATGAAAATAAGGAAATGGTTTAATATAGAATGTAAAAAATAAAAAAATACACTTGCTGTGGAATAGATACAGAAGACACAATAGTGAGAGGGAAAACAACTATAAACAGGCAGGAAATGATTATACAAAGATAGGGAGAGAGGCTCAGAGACAGTTTGAGGAAGACATTATAAATAAAAGTGATCAACTTAATCTATTTTGCAGCAATATCTGAAGCAAAACCAAAGTTGAAGATAAAATACAGTCTGTTACAGATGAGGGGATCATCTGTATACAAGAGAAAGATATTTGTGAAGCAGTAAATACAAGCTTCCAATCAGTTTTTACAAAATAAAATATTTTTAAAAGAGATGATATGGAACATGCATGCCAACACATATTACCAGATATACAAATATCAGAAAAAGAAGTACAGCAAGAGTTAAGTAAATTAGACAAAGGAAAAGCAAATGATCCTGATAGTGCTACATGAATGTGCAGAAGAGTTAAGCAGCCATTGTATTTTTAATATTCAAGGAATCCTTAGGTCAAGGTAAACTACCTGATACTTGGAAGAAAGCAAACATTGTTCCCCTCTTCAAGAAAGGGAATAGACGGAATACACTCAACTACTGACCAGTAACACTGACCAGTGTTGTAAGATACTAGAAAAGCTGATAAGGAAAGTTTGGGTACACCATCTAGAAGAACACAGTATGATAACAGAATGGCAGTTTGGTTTTAGAAAGGGGAAATCATGTGTTACTAATCTAATTAGCTACTATGATAGACTTACAGAAACTTAACAGAAAAGTGAAGGATGGGTGGACAGTATCTGTTAAGATTTCAAGAGAGCATTTGACAAAGCATATGAAAGAGGGAGGTGTGGGCTGGGAGGAGGGCAGTGAAATGGTGGGGAACAGGGCGACATACAGTAGGCGCGGAAAGTGTTGACGCCATCTTAAAAAAAGAAAACATTCTTGTGGTTGGCAAGGAGAAACAAGTAAATTAACACTCACCATTGAATTTAGTATTTACTGGCATTCCCCTTCACCTTTATTATCTTCTTAAGGCGTCTGGGGAGACTGATGGTGTAGTTTTGCAGAACAGACGGACTAAAACTGCTCCATAGCTGCTTGACTGCAGCCTCAAGTTTAGGCAAAGATGATGTGCCGCTTCATGTGCGCCAGTAAATTCTCAATGGGATTGATATCTGGGCTGTTTCCGGGCCAATCTCGAATAAAGGGAACGTCACAGTCTGTTAGCCACTGTTTCACCGACTTTGCAACATGTGCAGGGGCAGAATCTTGCATAAATACTCTTGCCTTGGTTTTATCAAAAGAGTCACTTAAAACATCACATAATAGCTCCAAATAATTGTTCTGGTTCACTTTTTCATTTGCAGGTAGAATTACCAACTCACCAACACCATAATATGTAAAGCAGCCCCAAGCCATGAGTGAGGCTGGGTATTTAACAAACTTGGAAGTGTACTTAGAATCCAGGGGGTCACTGCCTGGTTTGCGGTACACTTGTGATGAAGGGGTACCAGTGACAGTAAATGTTGACTCATCACTCCAAAGCACAGTTTTCCATTGCTCCTCACTCTAGGCAAGATATTTCTTACAAAAGTTTATTCTCTTTTTCTTCTGAAGTGCAGTTAGCAGTGGTTTTTTACGAGCACAAAAACTCCTGTAGCCCAGATCGTCATGCAACAGCTGCTGCTCACTTCTGACAGACACATCTGCCAGCAGCTGTGGGTTCCTTTCTTTTAAATCCCATGCTGTTAGCCTTGGATCCTTGCTAACTTGCCTTGAGATCAGCTGACGGGTGCTGAAGGTTGTCTTACGAGGTCTCCCAGGCTTGGGAAGTGGAGTGGGAGGAATGGCCTCCCCACTGTCCTTGAACCGCTTCACCAGTCCCTGCACTGTCCTCAGTCTGACACCATCTGATTTGCAATAAATGGGAGTTTGTGGCCAGCTTTGTATAAAGTAATCACTTCCACACGTTTGTCCTTGCTTGTGGCTACTTTAGGCATGATGAGAATGTAGTAGGTAACCAAATAACTGTGTTACTTGAGTCAAAACATGCCCTTGTGGTGCATCACACACAGAGACAATCCTCCTCCTGTGGCTGCCCGAACATTACTGAGCCTGCTCCTGTGGTGCCAAACCTATCAAGCAGGGTTGCCAGCTCCTGTTGAAAAAGCGTCAGCTCATTTCGCATCACAGGGGAGGGTAGTATTGACCTTACTTCACTTAATGCGAACAAGAATGATGTCGGCAAAAAAACGGCAATACTTTCCGCGCCTACTGTAGAGGTGATTTGTTTGTGGCCACCCCATATGGGGTTAAGGCGTCTGGTAATAGATAATAGATTTGACAAAGTACCTCACGAAAGACTTTTATGGGAAGGATTACTGTTGGATACTGGATTTTCTCAGAAAAAGGGAAATGAGAATGCTAAAGGGGAAGTTACTCATCATGGAGGGAGGTGACTAGCTGAGTTCCACAGAGCTCAGTGCTGGCACCAGTTACGTTTTTAGTATATATACATTAAATGACATAGTAACGTTGGAAATGGAAGCTATCTAAATATGTTTGAGGATGATTCAAAAATGCAAAGGAAAGTTACTAATTTGCAAGAGGAAATAAATAAGCTTCATGAATGGAGCAATGAATGGCAAATGGAATTTAATGTGGACAAGTGTCCTGTAATTAAGTTTGATAAAAGTGAGAAGAGACCAGATTTGGATTATAAGTTAGGAAGATCAACCCTACACATATCAGAAAGGGAGAAAGACCTAGGAGTGATTATCAGTAACAGCCTATCTCTTGTTGACCACATCAATGAGAAGGTACGTAACATGTATACATTGCTTGGTAATATGAGAATAGCATTCACATATACAAATGAAGACATGCTGAGAAAGGTAATAACATCATTCATCAGATCAACCCTGGGGTATGCATCAGTTCTCTGAAATCCTCATCTCAAAACACACATAGATAAGATCGAAAAAGTACAAAGAGCAGCTACAAGATGGGTCCCAAGCTTAAGAAATCTAAGCTACAAAGATGGACTAGAAAATTTGAATCTACCAATACTACAGGAGAGAAGGAAAAGAGGAGACATGATTATGCTATATAAATGCATATCAGGGAATGAGAAAATAGACATAAATGAATATACAGAATAACCTAGCTCAATCGATAGAGAGGTGGCCTGCAGTCCTAATGGACCCAGGTTCAAATCCCCACTGGGGCAGGGAACAGTTTAAGGATTTGAATTTCATTAAATCAGGCTCTACCAATCTCCCAGAGGACCCGCCGACATGTCGTAAAAATACCTCTGCTAATACCAATACACCAGTCCTGTATGAAACAGCCCTAGCATATATTCAATATGGACAGTGGGTGTTAGCACTGAAGTGGTAACATGTAGAGGTGTATGGTATGTAGGAGGACTGCTGGGCCTTGATAGCAGGCTGTGAAGCCTATGCCCAGAGTCAGCAAAAAAAAAAAAAAAAAAAACTTTGGGGAAGCATCAGCAAGAGAACACTGCAAAAAACTACATAAAATTAGATACGATAAAGATGTAAGGAAATTTGGTTTCTCAAATAGGGCAATTGATTAGTGGAATGCACTACCCAATGAAATGGTGTGTGCCAAAATTATTCACAAATTGAGGGATATGTATGATAAAAATTGTTTATTTTTTATTTTTTTTATATTTTTTTATGCAAGGAAGAAGGAACCAAAGGCGAGGGCCCACATACTGTTCCTTCCAAGAAAAAGTAAAAACAATACCAAAGAGAGCCAAATTCAAGATCCATTCATTTTGAGATGCCTGGACACACTGCGTTTGAAAGATTGGAGATCATAGGAAGTAGGGAATACAGACAGAGGGAGACAGTTCCAGAGTTGACCAGTTGCATAAATGAAGGACTGGGAGTAACTGTTAACTCTTGCATTAGAGAGTTGGACAGAAAAGGGATGAGAGTTTGTTGCTAGACGGGTACTACGTGCCCGTCATAGAGGTGGAGGGATGCAAGCAGACAGTTCAGAGGAACAGTGACCATTGAAGTAGCGATAGAAGAGAGATAAAGAAGCAACAGTGCAGCGAAGAGACAAAGGTTGAAGGGAATCAGTAAGAGGAGGAGAGTTAATGAGACGAAAAGCCTTTGACTCCACCCTATTGAGAAGAACTGCATGTGGGGAGCCTCCCCACACATGAGAGTTGTACTCCATACACGGGCGAATAAAACCCGTGTACAATGTCAACATCTGTGCAGGGGTAAAGAAAGTACTGCACACCTAATCTCTTGGAAGCAGATTTCACAAGAGATGTAATATGTTCTTTCCAATACAAATCCTGAGAGAATGAAACCCCTAGCATGCTCAAGGATGATGCAGGACTGAGCTGGACATTATTAAACATTAGTGGGTTAGATGTACAGCTTAGAAGGTCATTGATGAATAAAAGAAAGAGAGTTGGTGATAGGACAGAGCCCTGAGGAACACCACTGTTGATAGGTCTAGGAGAAGAACGATGGCCGTCTACAACAGCAGCTATAGAACGACCAGAAAGGAAGCTAGAGATGAAGGCACAGATAGAAGGATAGAAACCATAGGAGGGCAGTTTGGAAATCAAAGATTTATGCCAGACCCAATCGAAAGCCTTTGAGATGTCAAGTGCAATGGCAAAGCTTTCGCCAAAGTCCCGAAAGGAGGATGACCAGGATTCTGAAAGGTAGGTGAGAAGATCGCCAGTGGAGCATCCCTGACGGAACCCATACTGACGATCAGAAAGAAGGTTGTGACAGGAAAGATGCTTTAAAATTTTTCTGTTAAGAACTGACTTGAAAACTTTTGAGACACAGGATGTTAAAGCAATTGGACGATAGTTAGAAGGTTGGGAATGGTCACCCTTCTTTGGGACTGGCTGAATGAGAGCAAACTTCCAGCAAGAAGGAAAGGTACAAGTTGATAGACAAAGGCGAAAGAGTTTACCTAGGCAGGGTGTAAGCAGAGAAACACAGTTTTTGAGGACAACAGGAGGGACTCCATCAGGCCCATATGCCTTGTTAATATTGAGGCCAGTGATGGCAGAAAATACATCAGCTGAAGAAATTTTAATGCCAGTCATGAGGAAGTCTGAGGGGGGAAGTGATGGAGGAACAACACCGGAATCGTCTAAGGTAGAATTGGAGGAGAAAGTCTGGGCGAAGAGATCTGCTTTATCAGTAGAAGAAATAGCTACACAGCCGTCAGGGTAGAAAAGAGGAGGGAAGGATGATGAGATAAAGTTGTTAGAAAGGTTTTTGGCAAGGTGCCAAAAGGAGCGATAAGAATTCGCTTGACAGTGCGAGCTTGAAACCTTCCTGTAAAAATACAGTTAGGTAAGGGCAATTAGGTAAGAACACACACACACACACACACACACAGATAGATAGATAGATTTAGATCTGTCTGTCTATTGAGAGAGGTATCACTACACTCACACATAAGACCCTAGATTATGGGCAAACATAGTCCTTGGTCTACATATACAATGAGACACATATTTACAGACTGCACAGTACACAGTACTGGCAGCAGACAGACAGACATGCTTCGTATCTGGGGTAGAGCATCTATGGTTTCCTCCGTTGCTCCAGTGTTCTGCCCCAGTGACACCATGGGCAACCCAAGAACAACAGCAACAACAACAGGGTTAGTGTCTTGGGGGTCTTATTAGGTCTGTCCAAAAAGAAACTGGACGTTTTAAATACTGCACAAACTAGCTGGCCTGGTGTGATCGTGATGGGAGAGCGGTGTATAGTGGTGACTTTGAGCTTTAGTATAACACTAGCACATCAAGCCACATCAGTTAGTCATCAAGGTACATGCGCTTTAGTGAATGTGTTTTTAGTGCACACCTGGTGATTTGTTGCATATTGAATGAAGAATCTTGAAGAGCAATGTGTTTGGAGTGAAGTTCTGTTTCAGATTGGGAAAAATATCTTAACAGATGACGAAACATGTATGTACAGCTACAATGTTGAAAAAATATCTTAACAGATGATGAAACATGTATGTACAGCTACAATGTTGAAACAGAGAGGCAGTTATTGCAGTGGGTTGCTCAAATGTGAAAGTGATGTTGGTAATTTTTTATTGGAAGGGGATCATTCATCATGAGTTTGTCCCATGTGGTCAGACAATCAGTTAAGAGTTTTACTTTACTTTGATACCCTGAAACATTTGAGGGAGGCATTGTGAAGGAAGAGGCCTGAGGTGTGGACAGACAAAGCCTGGATGCTTCACCATGACAATGCACCCTCTCATGCATCACTCCTTATCCGTGATTATCCTCTTCAGCTACCCTCCTTTCCGGATTTGGCCTCTGAAGACCGCCCCCCCTCCAAAGTTGAAATCTACCTTGAAAGGTCACTGATTTCAGATGATGGAAGAGACAGAAGAAAATTCACCAAGTGCACTAAACAATTATTGTTTTCTCAAGCATGTGTACCTTGATGACCAAGTACGTGATGTGATGTGGTAAGTGTTGGACTAAAGTTCAAAATCACCGCTACACAGCTCTCCTATCACGACCACGCTAGGTCAGCTAGTTGGTGCGCTATTTAAAAAGTTGGTTTCTTTATGGACAGACCTCATTTATGGCAGCAGTGTATTCGTTATGTTTCATATCTACTCTGGTCTGATTACCATAATGGACGTGTTTCAGACCAGTAAATGTCAGACATAAACAATTACCGGTACACTATTTTCACAAAGATCGTTGACATGCCATTTCCTGTAGTACTTAGAAGTTGAAGTGGTTTTACCAAGAATGAAATAAAGAGTATGTCATTGAATTGTAAGGGTTTGATTTTATTTTTTTTTTTTTAATAGAACCTTGTCTTGACAGGTGGGAAGTGAGTCACAGGGAGCAGCACAGATAGTAGAGAGTGATGGCCCAGACCCCAGAAGCAGCTCTCCAACCTTTCCTGATTTTGATGAAGAATTGTGTCAAGGATTGGAGGAAGTTGGGCAGGAGCTGGACCGCTTTGCTGAGGAAGTGTCCTGGTTAAATGAAGTTGAGGTTGAAAACTGGAAAGAACAAACCCAAGAAGATGGACCCATAGAATCTTCAGCACAGAATGCTCAAGACTGTGTCATATTGCCTTCGCTCTCAGGGGATTCAAACAGGTATGAGGTGATCTCTACTGCTATTTTGAAATTTTTTATGCCATGTTAGATTTCTGTTCAAATCATTATGATCCAGTTGGTCATTTTTTTTTTTTCTAACAAGATGAACAGATGATGGGATAAATAATCCATACACCAGATTACAGGCATCCTCCATGCTTAATAAATCTGTAACAGCTGGCCTTGAACTGCTGTAGGTTAAAGTTTGGGGGAAACTTTTCTGGGGAAGCAACTTCCAAAGAGAAGCAGTTCGGTGATTAAGAGATTTCTGATGGACAGAGGTTATGCAATATGACATTGTGACAGTCTGGTCATGAGTAACATCAAATTGCTGTGTAGCTTGGGGGAAGGCATGGAGAGGTGGCACAGTGGATGCAACTTCATCTGAGCATTTGCCATAAAAGAATCTGTAAGATAATGCAAGAGAAGCAACATTCCATCTTACTTGTAGGGGAGGTAGTTTATTTGTAACTGCAGGGTTATTAATTTTTCTTATAGCTTTGTTCTTTAGATTTAGAATCTAAAGGTGAATGTACGGAAGAGTAAAGTGATGGTCTTCAAGAGAAGTGAAGTCAGTGAATGTACAGTGAAATTGGATGGGGAGGTTATGGAGAATGTGAGTGTGTTTAAGTACTTGGGGAGTGTGATGAGTAAGGATGGATGTTTAGAGGGTGAAGTGCTTGAAAGGGTGCAGCAGGGAAGAAAGGTTGCTGGTTCCTTGAAAGCAGTGATAAGAAACAGGGAAGTGAGCATGGAAGTGAAAAAGCTACTACATGACAGTATTGTGGTACCAACTCTATGGAAGTGAAGCTTCGAGCTTGTTGGAGGGACAGAAGTCAAGAGTGAGAGCAGTGGAAATGAGTTATTTGAAAGGAGCATGTGGAGTCACATGGAAAGACAGACTGACAAATGAGGAAGTGAAGGAGCATTGTGGTGTAGATGTGGATGTGATAGGAATCATTAGGAGAAATACATTAAGGTGGTTAGGCTATGTGGAGAGGATGGAGAGTGAAAGACTGATGAGGAGAGTGTATGTGAGTGAGGTGGAGGGGGCAGAGGGAGGGGGAGGCCAAGGATGAGATGGAGGGATGGAATGGAGAGGTAAATGAGAGAGTGGGGCGTGAGCTGGGAGCAGGGCAGTGATATGGCGGGGGACAGAACGACATGGAAACAATATGTTTGTGGCCACCCCTTACAAGATTATGGCGTCTGGCAATGGATAGGTAGAGCTTTGTTCTGAATTTTGTCCAGTTGCTTTAGTGCAACCTCCACATCCACTCCACAAGGTTGAACAGTATTCTTTGTGAGAGTACACGTGACTCTTGGAAATTATAGCCAACTGCTCATCAGTGAAGAAGTTATGGATTCAATACAATAATCCAGGTTTCTTTGAAGTGGTCTTACTGTAGTAAGTGATCTAATGTGAGGGGTCCAGATGAGGGTACTGTTAAGTGAAACACCGAGAATTTCAATACTTTTAGAAATAGGAATACTAGTTGCATTGAAGGTAATACAGGAATTGGAGAGTATCTGTCTATTAGTAAATTGTATATACCTGGTTTTGCTGGCATTAAATGAGGCTATGCTATTTTGTCCCCATTCAGTGATCTTCAATAAGTCTTCATTTATGGAGGTGGTTGTACTGAGTTGGGAGTTAGAGGTATCAAACTTTGTGAATGGGTTTTTAAGGGTGATGGAACTGTGAAGTGTTGAGTCATTTACATGTGAATGGCTGGAATTATGGGTGGTAGACAAGAGATCATTAACCCTTTCGGGTCGGTAAGTTTGATTAAGTTTCATGGCTCACGATTTTACTCCCCTGCGCGCTCCATTGGCAGCCCGCTGTACGCAAATTACACGTATTCTCACCTCATTTTCACCACCCAAACCTCAAAATGTTGCCCTGAATCTCACATCATCTTATTCGCCGATGTTTGTTCTAGCTGATAAGCCAAAAGAAAAACCAGAAAAATACGAAAAAAAGTACACTAGGCCGCCGTGAATAAACATTTTGGAACGTTAATCTCACTTCCCAACATTGTCGTTCGAGTGTTTTCCATCATACAGAAAAATGTCACTATAAGTTTTGATAGAGAATTTCATTGGCTTTCTAATGAGGTATGTCCGGTTGTGATGCGATTTGCAGTTTTCGAGAAAATGGCCAAAAACTAAAAGCCATTTTTGTAAAAATGATTTTTGTTCAGGGAGGTATACTGCAGAAGTTTTCTCGCACACCTTATGTTTTTATTAATAATCTTATGTAGAGTTTCATAAGCTTTCTCCTGTTACCATTTTGTTTGGAAACGGCTCATAGTTTCCGAGTAAATCGCAAAAAACTACAGGGTACTCGCGGCCGCGGTGCACTTTCGTCATGCGCGCACAATAACCACCTACGTAACCACAACTTTTCATTAGAGAAATTACATAGTTATGTCCTGTACATACGTAGAATTCACTGATCTTTATCATGGTTCTTACAGGAAATTGATACGTTCAATAATTTTGGAGTAAATGGACGACAAAGATAGAACACTCTTCATCCCCCGCAAGCGAGATAAAAACGCTCAATTTCCCTGCCTCATGAATACTTACATATTTTCGCTCGTTACGTTTTATTATTATTATAATAGAGATAGCCCGATTATCCAGGCTGTATGGTGTGAAGGGGTGACTGATTAATCCGAAATCATGATTAATCCGGTCAAAACAAAACACAAGTACAGTACTCTACTGTTAAATTGATTTATTAATGGATTACCTTACTATTTGTATCAGTGCTCTGCTTTTCACACATACACACATGAATTAACAAAAGAATAAGCAATAAAAAAAAAACTATTTGTTCACTCCGAATCCAGGTCGTCCACCTCGGGTGAACACGAACGGAGCAATGCCTCATCAACGGGGCAACAAGTGGATGGTGAATCGGCAGCAGTGGACCCGTGTGTATTTGAGACACCTGAAGGTCCAGGTTCAGGAGAAGAATCTGCTACAGTACCGGGAGGAGAACCAGGGGGAGCAGCAGTACGTGGACGGAAAAACTGTGAAATCCTAAACAAATAAATAAAAAAATAAAAATAAAAAACTCACTATAGTAGCTGCCTTTGGTGTGTCCATTCTTGTAATTAATGAATGATGAAACGATAAAGAAAATGATGGAACTTCGTGATGTAATAAAAAAAATAAAAGAACGCATCATTGTTACGTAACTTACCGAGTCTGACGAAATCCTGTGCCTCTGTGCTGCCGTTGTATAATGCCGTCTCTCAGCTCCCAAAGGGTGTTGTAGCACCGAGAAAACTCGGCGTCGTCTTCCATCCCATCCAGGAAACTGAGAAGGACATCAGCAGCTTCACGTGCCTGTGAGAGACGAGGCCTAGGGACGTTGGCTGCATCGTCATCATCGCCATCGTCACTGTCATCATCCTCTCTCCACTGCACAGACTCGGCAATCTCTTCGTCTGTCATAATTTCGAACCCAGGATCTCCTTCGTCAGCTTCCAGCCATTCCATAATGTCATCAGCTGCTACCTCTTCTCCCCCACGTCTTAAAGTTGCCTGGTATGGCTCAAACCCGTCAAAATCTTGGACGGCTTCCTCGTTTTGAAACAACTTGGACCAGGCATTGGCAAGCATCGTCTGTTTAACATCATCCCAAGCCTTTGCCCAGTTAAATATGGCAGACTTCAATGAATAATTTTTACACTTTGCCAATGTCCTTTGCCCTCTGGTATCCTCATCCTCGTCATCAACCACAACCATGACCTAGGAATATATATGCAGATGAAAAAGAAAGAAAAATAAAGACGTTGCCAGACCTCCGCAAGAAAGTGTCGTATCGATAGGTTAGGTTGCGAATTTTACTTTTTTTCACAATTAAATTTTACTTCGTAAACCTCTTTGTATAGATTTTATTTCATTAACCTCTTCAATATATTTTACTTCTCACAGGACACAAAACAACCCTACCTGATTGTAACAATCTCGGCACACGTTAGCCAGCATAAAAAAAAGAGGTAAATGTACGCTTTATTTGAAGCAGTTGAATGACCCTGCCAGTTTAATTCATATTCCTTCAGATTATTTTCTGTATTTTTCTGACGTTTCAGGGGCGTAAGTTACTTTCCAGCAGAAAAAAAAAAATCCTGTTTTTGGAATTTATTTTCTTTATTGCTGTTTCTTTAGCAGGCAGTTTTACCATACTCAGTGGATTATGCCTGTACAGTATGTGTTTTTTGTGTGCAAATTAATATTACCGAATCTTGCCCAACATACTGAAAGGTGGATTTCGTTTTCCAACTGGATGCTGGGTTATGTTAGTAAGTTAGGGTAGATTAAATTATTAGGTATAGTCAAGCTAGGTTAGGTTAGGTTAGGTTTAGTTAAACTTAGATTTGGCCAGTACCTTCCACCATTACTAATATTTCCAGTCAGATTATTGTCAGTCATATTATGGTTTTTCATTTGCACAACAAATGAGACCTCAAAACACTCAAATGAACTAAAAAACTATCAAATGTTAGAAAAGAAAAAAATACACCAAAAATAGGAAACTGCAGTAAGGAACACATTTACCGTTTTTATAATCATGTGCAGATACCTACAATTGTCTGTCTTACTGAACGTACTCAAAGGTGATTTTCGTTTCTCAACTGGATGCTAGGTTAGGTTTGGGTAAATGATTAGGTACAGTTAAGCTAGGTTTGGTTAGCTGTAGTAAAACACTAGGTGGCAGTCATTTCCACCGTTAGGCTGACGAGTCAAACGAGTTGACGGGGAAACATATTTAGCATGAAACATTTTACCGCCCCAGAAAAAAATCACAAAATACAGACTGGAAAAATTGATTTGGTAAGGTGATTTCACTGCCTCTGATAAAACGTATGTTTACCAAAAGAAAAACTTTTCTTGTACTGAAGGAGTTAATGACATACGATGAATTAAAACTTACCTCTTCAAGGAATCGTCGTCGGTAGAGTCGCTTGGCTGCACATATGATGCCTTGATCCATAGGCTGGATAGCTGATGTTGTGTTAGTAGGCAGCACGATGCACCTGATTTGTCCATCATCGCTCACGAGTTCAGAAACGCCAGGATGAGCAGGGGCGTTATCAAGCAGGAGAATTGCTCGTACACGAGCTGGTGCGATATTCAGCACTTCCTGTTGAAATCTTCGCACCTCAGGGATGAAATGATTAAAGAACCACTTCTTAAAAATTGCCACGTTGAACCAGGCTTTCTTGGAGAAGTCGTACAAAACAGGTAATTTATCCATACAGGTGCGGAGACAGCATGGGCAATGATCCTTGCCAACCACGAGCGGCTTCAACCAGTGTAGACCATCGGCACTTGCAGAGCACTATACAGACACACGATCTTTGGAAATTTTGCGTCCAGGAACACTCTTCATGGTGCAGTGCAAGTGTGTTCAGGGGCAATGACCGGTAGAATAAACCAGTCTCGTCAGCGTTATATACCTGGGAGAGAAGAAGACCTTCGTCTTGTATAAGCTTCAGCAATTTCTCCCGAAACGGCTGAATTTGTGATGTACCTGCATCCAGAGACTCGCCAAACACACGTCGGCTTACCATAGCATGCCTTGCTTTGAAACGAGAAAGCCAACCATCAGATGCCTTGAAATCCTGAATGCCGATATGGTTAGCTAGCTTCTCTGCAGCACACTTAATCTCCGCACCCCGTACCATAACGCCGACACTCCGTTGCTGAACAAACCACTTATACACTGCGTCTTCTAGACGATCATCCACTGCAGTTTTCATGGTTGATCTGGCAGCCGACGACCCACTAACTTTACAGTCAATGGCTATCTTACCAGAGAATTCCATTAGTTTTGCCTTGGATTTTCAAATGTCAGACACAGTTTGCTTGCCTATTCTGTAGAACTCTGAGCAGCGCTTGATTCTCCAACCAGATTCAAGTTTTTTAATCATTTCCAGCTTCTGTTGCAGCGTCAGGACAGTTCTTTTCCTCTTTGTTGGTGGTGGAGCCATGGATATAATGATGAAGGGCATCGCCAACATCACAAATATAAAAATAAACCACGGCCATACTGGTAAATCAGCAGAGGTAACAGGTGAACTAGCCATGGTGAATGTCGCACACGTGAGTGATCGAGTCAAACAAGGCAGGTCGTGAGCGAGAGGTGTGGGTGGGGGGTAGACTCACGCTCGTTTACTCGTAGCTTGCTCGCTAGCAACCGCGGTGCTTTCTGTTTAAACTGGAGCTATCGTACCGTTAATTTTATGAATTATCGTACCAATTAATCATTCAGTCACGGCCCGATTAATCCTAAGGCTGGATAATCCGAGCCTGGATAATCGAGCTTTCACTGTATTATTATTTACTCAGATTATACACGTGAAATATCATAAGCTCTTTGATAGTGCTCTCAGTAACTCGACATTTCTACTAGTCTTTTTGCTAGGTATTGATACTAAAGCTGAACTTTCTTCCATCTCATATGTGTATATGTAAAAAATACTTGTTTGTGAAAAAAATATAGAAATGTAGAAACAGGTCAATGTACAAATCAACAAAATATGGATACTCACTTGCTCCAGAGGTGTTGAGCTGCATGCAGGAACTTGAAGGAATTGAAGATGAGTTAGGTAGTGTGTGAGTTGTGTGTGTGTGTGCATGGGTGCGTGAGTGAGTGTGAGTGTGTGTGTATATATGCATGTGTGTGTATGTGTGTGTGTGTGGCGTATTCCCAAGTTCCTTGCACCAC
This sequence comes from Birgus latro, assembly GCA_018397915.1. Classification (NCBI taxonomy): domain Eukaryota; kingdom Metazoa; phylum Arthropoda; class Malacostraca; order Decapoda; family Coenobitidae; genus Birgus; species Birgus latro. The sequence goes on along the minus strand of JAGKTI010000244.1, from coordinate 6,238 downwards.
GTTTGCCTAACATATGCGATGCACACAGTAGATTTCTCCACAAACATTTGCTGCATGACATACGTATATAATGTCATATATGTGTTGCTGTGTGGCGTATTTTCTTGTCTCTGATCATTACGTAACTTTCCACTATCAGTCAATGCACGCAATATTTCTCGGTGAACACTCGCTGCACTGTTTTATACGTATATTTCACACTGAACCATATACAATATAAAACACTATCACATGATTCCATCCCAGCCTTTTCTGTTATTCCCTTTCCTACTGCATGGCGTTACTAAGAGACCGCCTGTTCCCTTAGCAACTAATGCATAACATAATGCCTGCTATGGTAGGTCAGTTATTTCACTAATCCAGGCACTATATGTTTCACAGATATAAGTAATGGCTTCACTATAAGGGTAAAATACATCATTTTAAGGGCAGGGTGAGTGGAAACCCCGCTATAACAAACCAGACTCTGCCTCTAGGCCTAACGGCTGGTAACGGGTCCCAATGCTTTACAAACAATATATCTATGTTCAGTAGACACAATCACTTCACAGTATAGTCAAAAACAGTGTACAGTCACAATATTTCAATAATGGCTTCAGCCTCGAGTGGGAGGGGGAAAATGGCAGATTTAAAGGGACAACACAACACAGCACGACCCTGCTGTCTGGCTGCTAGTGGAGCACTGAGATTCTGTCACTACGAGCACTGAGATTCTGTCACTACGTACAGGCACATAGGAGTCATCGCAGTGTTGCCAAAGTCTCGGGAGAGACACGTGGCTGCTAGAATGCTACAAAATTTGACGCAAATGGACCGAAAACTTATTTTTTGGTTAATTTTTTTCGCGTTTTCACGCGATTTGAGGTCCTATGCTTTGGCACACCACACCACGTGTAACGCAAGTCACAGTGCTGTGCGCGAAGGGGTTAATATGAATTGGGAATAAAGTTGGAGCCAGCACTGAAATTTGTGGCATGCCGGCATTAATGGAGTAGACATTTGAATATACATCATCTATTATTTTCTGTCACTGAAATATGAGGAATTCAGTGGAGCAAAAGATGATAGGCCATAGCAGTTGAATTTGGATTGCAGGGAATGGTGCCATACTCTTTCTAAAGCTTTAGAAATATCAAGGGCTGCTGCATGGATTTCTCCATGTTGGTCAGTTGCCTGATGCTATGAGTCAAGAGACTGTCTATCAAGAGTGGATTTTTCATGGTGAAAACCATACTGTGTGTCTCTGATTAAGTTGTTTGATTCAAGATGTTTAACAATGTGCTTATTAATTACAATGACAAGAGGAGATGTGATAGCTATTGGTCTGTAATCAGAGGGATCAGAAGATCTTCCTTTCTTTGGAATTGGGTGGATATTGGCTTTTTCCCAAGAATTAGGGAATGAAAATGGATGGATGTGTAGTTTAAATAATTTAACTAGAACAGGAGCAAGTTCTGGGGAACACTATTTCAAAACAATTGGAGGAATTCAGTGGGATCTGGAGCTTTCTTAGTTGGTAAATTGTTTAGGATAGATTTTATGTATCTAGTCTGTATTTTAGTGTCAGTGGTCTCCACTCGAGAGTTCCAAAAATTGAGGGCTTTTTTCACAGACACAGCATATATGAAGCACTTAACTAGAAACAAATTTCTCTCTCTCTCTCTCTCTCTCTCTCTCTCTCTCTCTCTCTCTCTCTCTCTCTCTCTCTCTCTCTCTCTCTCTCTCTCTCTCTCTCTCTCTCTCTCTCTCTCTCTCTCTCTCTCTCTCTCTCCAACACACACACACACACACACACACACAATTTTTCTAGACCTCTGTAATTTGGGAGTGGAAAAATATGTGCCAAGAGTAAGGGAGAAAGAAAACAGGAAAAAGGAGTGATTCATTGAAGGTGTATGATAGCANCTCTCTCTCTCTCTCTCTCTCTCTCTCTCTCTCTCTCTCTCTCTCTCCAACACACACACACACACACACACACACACAATTTTTCTAGACCTCTGTAATTTGGGAGTGGAAAAATATGTGCCAAGAGTAAGGGAGAAAGAAAACAGGAAAAAGGAGTGATTCATTGAAGGTGTATGATAGCAAAAAAAGAGAGGGACATGGCATGGAACAAATGGAGAAAGAGAGGTAATAACAGAGCAAAGGAAGAATATAAAAGAACCAGAAATGAATATGCAAGGATACGTAGAGAGGAAGAAAGGAACTTTGAAAAAGATATAATTGACAAATGTAAGGATGAACCCAAATTGTTTTATAGATTTGTCTATGGCAAATTGAAGCAAAAGGAAGGAATCACCAAACTGAAAGTAGAAGTACAAGGATGCAGTAATGCAAGCCGAAATAATGAACAAATGTTTCCAATCGGTTTTCACTAAGGAATGGGAGTTTGTGGAGGGGGAGGGAGTGATTAGAAATGTAGTGATAAAAGATATAAAAGTGGAAGTGCAGGAAGTGTATAAATTACTGAAAACTCAGGATGTAAGGAAAACCCCAGGACTGGATGGAATCTCTAATTGGGTACTGAAGGAATGCAGAGAACAACTAGCGAATAAGATTCACAATTTAATTGTGGGTTCCCTGGAAGAGGAGAAAGTGCCTCGGGAATGGAAGAGGGCAAATGTGGTACCAATTCATAAGGGAAGATACAAGGAAGAACCCCTGAATTATAGACCAGTGTTACTGACCAGCATGTTCGCAAAATTGTGTGTGAGAATCCTGAAAGATAGATGGATAAAATATCTGGAAGAGATGAATATTTTGACTGAGTCAGTTTGGATTTTTTTTTTATGTATATATATATATATATATATATATATATACAGTATATATATGAATTCAAGGAAGAAGGAAGCAAATGCCACGAGCCCGCATACTGTTCCTTCCAAGAAAAACAAAAACAATACAAAAGAGAGCCATATTCAAGATCCATTCATTTCGAGATTCCTGGACACACTGCGTTTGAAAGACTGGAGATCATAGGAAGTAGGGAATACAGACAGAGGAAGACAGTTCCAGAGTTGACCAGTAGCATGAATGAAGAACTGGGAATAACAGTTAACTCTTGCATTAGAGAATTGGACAGAAAAGAGATGAGAGTTTATTGCTAGACGGGTACTACGTGCTTGTCGTAGAGGTGGAGGGATGCAGGCAGACAGTTCAGAGGAACAGTGACCGTTGAAGTAGCGATAGATGAGAGATAAAGATGCAACAGTGCGGCGAAGAGATAAAGGTTGAAGGGAATCAATAAGAGGAGGAGAGTTAATGAGACGAAAAGCCTTTGACTCCACCCTATTGAGAAGAGCTGCATGTGGGGAGCCTCCCCACACATGAGAGTTGTATTCCATATAACGGTGAATAAAACCCTTTTACAAGGTCAACAACCGTGCAGGGGTAAAGAAAATTCGGAGTCGGCTTAGCACACCTAATCTCTTGGAAGCAGATTTCACAAGAGATGTAATATGTTCTTTCCAAGATAAATCCCGAGAGAATGAAACCCCAAGCATGTTCAAGGATGGTGCAGGACTGAGCTGGACATTATTAAACATGAGTGGGTAATCCTGAGGAAAATTTTGTCGGGTTGATAAGTGTAAGAACTGCGTCTTTGATGCATTAAAAGTAGCAAGATTATTTTTACCCCAGTCAGAGATACGAGCCAAGTCAGACATTAGGTGTGCCATAGCCTCATCCCTTGTTTGTTGAAGTGACTGCTGAGATGGACGTTGCAGAAACCAAATGGAAAAGTGAAGGGTGGAATCATCTCCATATGAGTGGATAGGGTTAGATGTATAGCATAGAAGATCATTGATGAATAAAAGGAATAGAGCTGGTGATAGGACAGAGCCCTGAGGAACGCCACTGTTGATAGGTCTAGATGAAGAACGATGGCCGTCTACAACAGCGGCTATAGAACGACCAGAAAGGAAGCTAGAGATGAAGGCACAGATAGAAGGATAGAAACCGTAGGACGGCAGTTTGGAAATTAAAGATTTATGCCAAACTCAATCGAAAGCCTTTGAGATGTCAAGTGCAATGGCAAAGTTTTCGCCAAAGTCCCGAAAGGAGGATGACCAGGAGTCTGAAAGGTAGGTGAGAAGATCGCCAGTCGAGTGTCAGTGACGGAACCCATACTGACGATCAGAAAGAACGTTGTGACAGGAAAGATGCTTTAAGATTTTTCTGTTAAGAATTGACTCGAAAACTTTTGATACACAGGATGTTAAAGCATTTGGACGATAGTTAGAGGGTTGGGAATGGTCACCCTTCTTTGGGACTGACTGAATGAGAGCAAACTTCCAGCAAGAAGGAAAGATACAAGTTGATAGACAAAGGCAAAAGAGTTTACGTAGGCAGGGTGTAAGCACAAAAGCACAATTTTTGAGGACAACAGGAGGGACTCCATCTGGCCCATATGCCTTGTTAGTATTGAGGCCAGTGATGGCAGAAAATACATCAGGTGAAATTCTAATGTCAGTCATGAGAGATTGACATGTTACAGGAGAGAGACAGTTGGGTGGATTGTGTGTATTTAGACCTGGAGATGGCCTTAAACAAGGTACCTCATAAGAGAATAATATGGAAATTAGAGCATATCGGAGGACTGAAGGGAAGCCTCCTGGAATGGATGAGAAATTTTGTGAGTGACAGGCAAATGAGGACAGTAATAAATGACAGGACATCTGGATGGAGGGAAGTAACAAGTGGTGTCCCACAGGGCTCGGTGTTGGCACCAGTAATGTTCCTGATTTACATAAATGATATGGTAGATTTTTTTTTTTTTTTAATGTAAGGAAGAAGGAACCACAGGCGATGGGCCTGCATACTGTTCCTTCCAAGAAAAACAAAAAATACAAAAGAGAGCCAAATTCAAGATTCATTCATTTCGAGATGCCTGGACACACTGAGCTTGAAAGACTGGAGATCATAGGAAGTTGGGAATACAGACAGAGGAAGACAGTTCCAGAGCTGACCAGTTGCATAAATGAAGGACTGGGAGTAATTGTTAACTCATTCATGCATTAGAGAGTTGGACAGAAAAGGGATGAGGGTTTGTTGCTAGACGGGTACTACGTGCCTGTCATAGAGGTGGAGGGATGCAAGCAGACATTTCAGAGGAACAGTGACCGTTGAAGAGAGAGAAATTTGCAACTGTGCGGCGAAGAGACAAAGGTTGAAGGGAATCAGTAAGAGGAGGAGAGTTAATGAGATGAAAAGCCTTTGACTCCACCCTATTGAGAAGAGCTGCATGTGGGGAGCCTCCCCACACATGAGAGTTGTACTTCATACATGGGCGAATAAAAGTCATGTACGAGGTCAACAACTGTGCAGGGGTAAAGAAAGTACGGAGATGGAGTGAACAGTTACGCAAGTCTGTTTGCTGATGATGCAAAGAACTTGAGAAAGGTAGAAGCTGAAGAGGACTGTAAAATGCTGCAGGAGGATCTAGATAGGAAACATGATTGGAGCTGGATGTGGGAAATGAAACTGAACATATAAAAATGTAAAATATTGGAAATGGGTAAAAGGACCAATAGGCCATCACTGAATTATTTGATGGGTAATGGACCAGTTAGAAAAGCGAGAGAAGAGAAAGATTTGGGAGTGCTGGTCCAGGATAGTTTGTCAACTGAAAAAGACATAAATAAGATAGTTAGAGAGACATATAAACTCTTGACTAATATAAGAGTGTGAAGAATGATGATGGAAGGGTAGTGGTGAACAGCGAGGATATTAAAGATGCATGGAGAGAGCATTATAGCCTGTTGTTGAATGAGGAGTTTGATTGGGATAGAGAAGGTTTGGAGCCAGCTGATCCAGTGTTTGGCCCTTGGCCTTTGATTGACGCTGCTACTGTGAGTGAGGCAATAGGCAGGATGCGGGTGGGGAAGGCGGCAGGTGTGTCTGGGTTGACTGCCGAAATATTGAAGGCCTCAGGAGATACTGGGGCGAGGTTAGTCACTGACCTGATAAATATGATTATATATGAGTGTGTTGTCCCAGATGATTGGCTGAAGAGTGTAATTGTAAATGTGTACAAAGGGAAGGGTGATGCCCTGGAAAGGGGAAATTACAGAGGTATAAAGCTCTTAGATCAGATAATGAAAGTAATGGAGAGAGTTCTAGAAGGTATGATTAGAGAAAGAGTGAATATCAATGAGATGCAGTTTGGGTTTATGCCAGGCAGGGGGACCACTGATGCCATATTCATTGTTCGACAGCTTCAGGAAAAATATATTGG
>JAGKTI010000243.1:133779-158572 GCA_018397915.1 Birgus latro | reverse complement strand
CCGGTTATTGGGCGTCCGGATATTAGAGGGATTACTTATATATATATTTATGTATATACGCAAAATGGTGTGTATTATTTTTATAATACTGTAAACAGTAATATATGTTACAGAGATAATGACTACCACTATGCATAATTTTATAGATATGATGAAATAATCCAGAGTAAATGATGTTTTTCCGATTTGACGATACTTCCCCATAGATCATTTACCTGGTTTTCGTCTCCCAGTCTCATTATCTGGCTATAACTGCTCTGTCAGAGAGTCTTGTCTCATTTTTATTAAAATATTACTTTGTACACTATGTTTACCCTTGGATGCAGCCAGTCATTGTTTCTAATGTGGATATCACTTTCATAGACCTTTGTGTATTCTATATTTCCTATTTTAAACCTCTTGCTCTTACTCTTTCGACTTAAATGAATGCATAGATAATTGAATGGATGAGAAAAAAGGACATTTCATAAACCTGTTCATAGCACTGGTCGGCCTAAGCAGATTATAAGAGCGTAGCAGTTAATAACATTGGAAGAATGTCGGAACAGTGACACCAGACGTTTTAGTATTTAGATAATGCCAGAACAGATATACAGGGTGTCCATAAAGTCTCTTTACAATAAAAAATTTATTTGAAAGGCAATTGATGAGATATCTTATTCAGATTTGTTCAATGTATTCAGTGATTATCAAAGTTTTTAATCACACTGCATTTGTGTATTTCAGGTACCCTGTTGATGAAAGATGTTTGAGTTAAGGTACTGTTAAATGAACCTCTTTGTAAAGAGACTCTCTGGACACCCTGTATTACCTCACTGTGAACTGGTGATAATGTCATGACACATTTATAAATCCTAATAACTCCTGCAAAAATGAATTCAGTCATTAAATGGGCAAATTTTCATTAGCAACAAGCATAATAATTCATCATATCGAGTAACATCAGAAAACTCCAGACGTTCAGTCGCTTCACAACACGCTTCATTAAACTCAGAAGCTATCTGGGGAGAGGGAAGGAGGGAGGGGGTGTAGAGGGGGAGAACGCAATGTTGCCACATTCATCAAATCTCTCACCATGAAAGGAACGAAACTTCTGTGGCCAATAGCACATATATATAAATACAGTATATATATACAGTAATCCCTCCACTATCCGACGTAATAGAGCCAAAGGCATGTCCGGACATTGGTCTTGTCCGAATATTGGGCCTGAAGCTCCAGCACCGGTCATTCATGACCCTAACCTAACCTAACCTAAATCAGAAAACTACCTTCCTAACTCCCTACCGGAAATGTATAGCACTTATTTAGGTCCCTTTTCACATAAATAATGCACACAAAGCATGAATTAATTGAATTTTAACCAAAAAGTGATGATTTAGAGGTGAGTAAGGCATAGGTGCTCAGAACTTGCCAGCATAGTATAAGTAAGTATCGGATATGGAAATCATCTTTTCTCACATTTTATGCACTAAATTATTGGATACAAAGCATCAAATACAGTAAATGATGTAAACTGTTACCAGAAAAATGGTTAGGTTAGGTTAGGTTAGGTTATGACCGGACATGAAATTCACTGGCATTCACCTTTTTCACAGCTAGTGCACTAAAATAATTAACACAAAGCATGAATTAATTAAATTTTACCTAAAAGAATGAATTTGAGGTAAGTTAGGCTCAGCTGTTAACTGAGTTGGCAGCTTTGTTTAGGTACAGGACATGAAAATCATTGGCATTCACCTTTTTCACAGCTGGTGCACTTCAATACTAGTGGTAACCATGCATGAAAAAATTAAATTAAAAGCAGGAAATTATGATTAACAAAATGGTTAGGTTAGGTTAGGTTATGACCAGACATGAAATTCACTGGCATTCACCTTTTTCAGAGCTGGTGCACTTAAAAACCATGCATGAAAAAATTAAACTGAAAGCAGGAAATTATGATTAACATTTTGGGTAATTTTTTAACATATTTACAGCATGCTGAAAACAGGTTAGACATGAAAATCTTTATGGTAATCATCTTGCACACAAATGAAAGGCATTCACCTTTTTCATAGCTGGTGCACTTAAAAACCATGCATGAAAAAATTAAATTGAAAGCAGGATATTATGATTAACATTTAGGGTAATTTTTTAACACACTTACAGCATGCTGAAAACAGGTTAGACATGAAAATCATTATGGAAATCATCTTTCACACAGTTTATGCATGAGATTAATGATATGGAAAGAACAAAACAAGGAATTTTGATGAAGTTAGGGTACTTACGAAAAAGAAGCCGCCGTCCTGATGTATAACCCGCTCGATCATCTCAGACTCTGACAGGAAGACCTTGCACCTGACACACCTTTGCACTTCCGCTGCACTTGACAATCACCAGCACTTCTCACCAGCACTTTCCACAACGTTTTCTTTTGCATAACTGGGATCACATCACTTCACTGCACTGTACACAATAGTAAATTCCCATGTGGTCTAGTGACGAGTCCTGGAGAATTTAGTCGCTGTCAGAGTCCGAGATGGGCTGACGGAGGCGGTGTAGGGGCCTCTTGGTGAGACGTGGTGGTACACTATCCACTGCAGAGGACTCCGAAGATAGACGCAAACTAACATCCAGTGGTGACTCCGCCATGCCTGATGGGCTGGGCTGTGGCTTGGAGCTAGAAGGGCTGTCTTGGTGAGATGATGGTGTGGAGCGAGGGTTGATGACGGCAGGGTTGACTGGCCTGAAAAAACTGTCAATGGTGGATTGACGCAAGCAACAACGATTCTGACGATTAATGATGCGCTGCCAACCTTCAGATGCTTTGAAGTCTGGGGTGTTGTGTAGCCTTGCGAACTTCTCAGCAGCAGCTTTCAGCTCCGTTCCATGTACCAACACACCAGCAGCACGTTGTTGTCGATACCAAATCCGCATGGAACGGTCAATGTCCGCATATTTAGGAGTAAACATCACCTTCCTCTCCACATTTTGTTTGGTCTTCGAAGCGAAATCAGCCGTGTACTGCTGTAGTTTGTCTCAGGACTTCTTGATATCAAACAAGGGGGAGCGAGGGAGGTTGAATTCACGACGAATCCGTCATGTCGGCCACCCGGCGTCCACCTTCGCCAATACCTCCCTCTTCTTCTCCAGAGTCAGAACCACTTTCTTCCTCTTCTCAGGTGGCGGGGCCATCATCACACACATGATGAAGAAAGTGAAGAGCAGCATCGAGCCCTGCAGGAGGTAGGGTATCACCACAAAACCAATCACTTCGGGCGCCACTGTCGGAGCGTGTTTACGAGGCAGGAACAGAGCGGGAAATGGGACCGACAGACAGGCGCCACGTGCGAAAACACAGCCTATCGGCGCACGCGGGAAATTCAAACTAACCGGTCCAAAAAAATCGGATTTTTTCCGGATTTTTTTTAATTTGGGGGCATTTTGGGGGGTGGACAGCCCATGATGTCCGAATAGTGGTGGATCCGAATAATGGGCATCCGAATAGTAGAGAGATTACATACAGTAATCTCTCCACTATCTGACGTAATAGAGCCAAAGGCATGACCGGAAAGTGGTCTTGTCCGGATAGCGGCCCTGAAGCTCCAGCACTCGTCATTCATGACCCTAACCTAACCTAACCTAAATCAGAAAACCACCTACCTACCTCCCTACCGGACATGTGTAGTACTTATTTAAGTCCCCTTTCACATAAATAATGCACACAAAGCATGAATTAACTGAATTTTAACCAAAAAATGATGATTTAGAGGTAAGTAAGGCACATGTGCTCACAACTTGCCAGCAAGTGTAAATATGAGACATGGAAATCACCATGAAAATCACCCATTCTCACACCGTATGCATTAAATAATGGACACAAAACATGAATTCATTGAATTTTAACCCAAAAATGATGATTTTGAGGTAAGTAAGGAATAGATGTTCATGAGTTGGCAGCTTAGTGTAAATAAGTATCGGACATGGCAATCACTATGAAAATGATCATTTCTCACATCTTATGCACTAAAATATGGGATACAAAGCATCATATAAATAAATTGTTACCAGAAAAAGAGTTAGGTATGGCAAAGGTGTTCACTGTTCATCAACTGCACCAGACACTCTTGACCCTAACCTAACCTAACCTAAATCAGAAAACCACCTACCTACCTCCCTACTGGACATGCATAGCACTTATTTAAGACCCCATTCACATAAATAATTGGCACAAAGCATGAATTAATCGAATTTTAACCCAAAAATGATGAATTTGAGGTAAGTACGGCAGGGGTGTTCATGAGTTGGCAGGTTAGTGTAAGTATCGGACGTGGCAATCACTATGAAAATGATCATTTCCCACATCTTATGCACTAAAATATGGAATACAAAGCATCAAATAAATAAACTGTTACCAAAAAAAGGGGTATGGCAAAGGTGTTCACTGTTCACCAACAGCGATGGCCATTCTTGACCCTAACCTAACCTAACCTATATTAGAAAACCACCTACCTACCTCCCTACCGGACATGCATAGCACTTATTTAAGACCCCATTCACATAAATAATTGGCACAAAGCATGAATTAATCGAAATTTAACCAAAAAATGATGAATTTGAGGTGAGTAAGGCAGGGGTGTTCACGAGTTGGCAGGTTAGTGTAAGTAAGTATCGTATGTGGCAATCACTATGAAAATCATTTCTCATATCTTATGCACTAAAATATGGGATACAAAGCATCAAATAAATAAATTGTTACCAGAAAAAGAGTTAGGTATGGCAAAGGTGTTCACTGTTCACCAACAGCACCGGTCATTCTTGACCCTAACCTAACCTAACCTAAATCAGAAAACCACCTACCTACCTCCCTACCGGACATGCATAGCACTTAATTAAGACCCCATTCACATAAATAATTGGCACAAAGCATGAATTAATCAAATTTTAACCCAAAAATGATGATTTTGAGGTGAGTAAGGCAGGGGTGTTCGCCAGCTGACTACATAATGAATGTGAGGAAGAGACATGATTATTACTGAGAAAATCACCTTTCCACAGCCTATGCACTCAAATATGGGACACAAAGCATGAAGTAAATAAAATGTAACCAGAAAAATTATGATTTAGAGGTGTGTGGGTAAAAATGTTCACTAGTTGACTAGATAGTGAACGTATGTAAGAGACATGGTAATCACTGAAAAAATCACCTCTTTCACAGCCTGTGCACTCAAATATGGGACACAAAGCATGAAGTAAATAAAATGTAACCAGAGAATGAGGATTTAGAAGTGATTATGGAAAATATTTAGCAGTTGACAATGTTTACTTACATGTCCATGATTGTTGTTTACTCCTTGTTTACCCCCACCTCTAAGGTTTTTACAGTGGTAATAATTGTTCTTGAAGCATGTCCAGTAATCCAGTGTTTAACTACACTTAATCCTTAGCACTGTGACTTTTGATTATTTAAACAAGAACGAAAATATCGCAAACGATCGGACAGCCGTCCACCGTTCATGGGAGTTGAAACAGAACTAGGAGGAGGGGGATAGGGCGGGAAGGGAGCTGGTCGGCGTGAGTGGGAAATTCAAACTGATGCGGTCAGAAAAAAATCAGATTTTTTGTTTTGTTTTTTTGCAATTTTGGGGTTTCAGCCATCAGCCCACGATGTCCGAATAGTGAGGTAACCGGATAGGTCGTCCGGATAGTAGAGGAATTACTGTATAACTATCTATCTATCTATTGCCAGACGCCTCAATCCCGCACGGGGTGACCACAAACAAATCGCCTCCATGTCGCTCTGTCCCCGGCCATTTCACTACCCCGCTCCCAACTCACACCCCCCCCTCTCTTATGTACCTCTCCACTCCATCCTTCCATCTCATCCTAGGCCTCCCCCTCCCTCTACCCCCCTCCACCTCACTCACATACACTCTCCTCATCAGTCTTTCACTCTCCATCTTCTCCACATGCCCAAACCACTTTAACGTGTTATGTCCACATCCACACCACAATGCTCCTTCACTTCCTCATTTGTTAGTCTGTCTCTCCATGTGACTCCACATGCTCCTCTCAAATAACTCATTTCCACTGCTCTCACTCTTGACTTCTGTCCTTCCAACAAGGTCCAAACTTCACTTTGATATGTTAGAGTTGGTATCACAATACTGTCATGTAACAACTTTTTCACTTCCATGGTCACTTCCATGTTTCTTATCACTGCTTTCAAGGAACCAGCAACCTTCCTTCCCTGCTGCACCCTTTCAAGCACTTCACCCTCCAGACTTCCATCCTTACTCATCACACTGCCCAAGTACTTAATTGCATTCACATTCTCCATATCCTCCCCATCCAATCTCACTGTACATTCACTGGCTTCACTTCTCTCGAAGACCATCACTTTACTCTTCCCTACATTCACCTTTAGATTCCGTTTCTTACATACTCTCCCAAACTCATCTACCAAGCCTTGCAGCTCCCCTTCATCTTCACTCAACAACACAGTATCATCTGCAAACAACAGTACAGGGAGTTTCCAAGCACTGCCCTCTCTCACTAGGCCCACTCGAACATCCACTGCCCGACCTTGTATCTCTTTTATAACCCCATCCATGTACAGATTGAACAACCATGGTACATGACACATCCTTGTTTCAATCCAACCTTCAAATGGAAAGATTCACTCAGTTTGCCATCCACAAGCACTGCAGCCTTAGCACCCTCTTACATACTCTTCACTGCCTTCAACAACTTCCCATCCACTCCATATATTCTTAATACTTTCCACAATCCTTGTCTATCCACCCTGTCATATGCTTTCTCCAGATCCATGAAGGCTGCGTACAACTTCTTTCCCTTCTCTAGAAACTTTTCCACTGAAGATCAAAGAATGAATATCCGGTCTACACAACCTCTTCCCTTCCTAAAACCTCCCTGTTCTTCTCCAACTAATTCCTCTGTTATTTTCCTAACTCTGTCAATAAGTATTCTACCGTATACTTTTCATATTACACTAAGAAGGCAAATGCCTCTATGATTACCACACACTTCTTTTTCTCCTTTTCCTTTGTACAGAGGAATAATTATACCTGACTTCCAATCCTCTGCTACCTTCCTCCCAGGCCAATCTGCACACCTTTCACATCCATTCTATTACTATCTCTCCCCCATGCTTCAGCATTTCACCACACACTCCATCACCATCATCCGGATCTCCTTTCCCACCCTAGGGTCATGTTAGGAGTAGCAACATCCAGACAGCAAAAAGTTTACCCACCAAATAGGCCACACTTCCACTCACTCATCATTCAAGCACACGAAATCCTGGCTCTATCTGATATGCCAAGAACTTTGGCCACATTCTGCAGCATCACATAATTTACCCAATAGAGTCAATCCGAACACTGTCATATTAAAAAGGGGTGCCAAAATCCTGATCATGCACTTTTTCTCACAATTCATTCAGCCAGCTCAATCTCTTGTCAGTCCCCTAGCCTCACCAACTTCCATACCTCTCTTACTGACACACTCATCCACCATATCCCTCTACCTTCTTCTTCTTGGCCTACCTTGCATCCTCCCTCCTTCAAATTTGCTCAGGTATACCTTTTTCACCACTCTGTTGTTATTCATTCTCTCCACATGACCATACCATCTCAGTAGACTCTCCTCGATTCTGGTGTCCACAGACTTCCACACTCAGCATTTTTCTCGAATCTCATTATATCATATTCTATCCACTCTCTGTACTCCACATACATTCCTCAGCAGTCCCATCCCCACTGCTCTAACTCTTGACTTTTCATTTTCATGCCACACCATAGTCTCAAATCCATTTGTTAAAGCTGACAATAGCATCTTCATGTACGCCTGGTGCAGCTGCAACACTCAAGCCTCTGTTTCTTATCAAGGCCTTCAAAGAATCAGCTAGTTTCCTTCTTTGTGTCACTCTACTTTCCACTTCTTTTGCACATTCTCCTCACCTTTCTATCACTGTACCCAGGTATTTGAACTCTCTCACCAATTCCAGTCTCCCTACATTCACTGCAACATCACACTGGGAGTCACCTTTTCTCTCAATAACCATCAATTTTACTCTCAAGGCACGACATTCACTTTGGAATAGTCTACCAAATTCTTGTCTAGTAACTGCAAGTAGAACTGCATCATCAGCATACAACAGATTTGAGATATTCCATCCATCAACATTCATTATCAACGCCACCCCTCTCTCCATTACTCAAGTTTTTTACTTCTCTCATCACCCCATCCACATATATATTGAACAACCATGGGGACCTCACACAACCTTGTCGCACTCCCACACTGATCACGAACCATTAACTTAGATGCCCATTTACCATTACACATGCCTCATTATCATCACAAGTGCTCTTGACGGCACCTAGCAGCTTACCATGAACACCGTACATGCATAAAACCTTCCACAACCCTACTCTGTCTAATTTGTCGTATGCTTTTTCCAGATCCATAAATGCCATAACCATCTTACAGACTTTCTCACAAGCCTTCTCCACTATCTGTCTCACTGAAAATATTTGATTCACATATCCTCTGCCACTCCTAAAGCCACACTGTTCATCACTCACTCTAACTTCTGATCTATAATAATTCTTCCATATAACTTTCCTACAACACTCAATAAACTTATGTCACGATAATTCTTCAACTCACTTCGCTCACCTTTATTTTTGTACAGGGGTACAATCACAGCCTTTTTCCACTCTGCTTGCACAGTTTCACTCATCCATGCCTTCTTACATACAGTACCTCCAACAAGCACTTCATTCCACTCTCTCCACTACACTTAATCATCTCTGCATACACCTCATTAACCCCAGCTGCTTTCCCATTTTTCAGTCGCTTCACACCGTTCTTCAACGGTGCGAGTGTCACATTTCCTGGCACTGCACTCCTTCTGTGCACACCCCCAAAACTAATCATGTTTATAGCTGTTCTGCTCTCTCTATTCCCATTCATCAGGCTTTCAAAGTATTCTCCCCATCTGGTCCTTACTTCATGCCCATGAGTTAATAATCTACCTCTTACATCCCTCACATTTTTACATTTCTTTCTGATGTCACTTCTACATTTCTGCACCTCACTCCAGAATAACTTCCTATTTTCAGAGTGATTTGCATTCATTTTCCTCCCTAGATGATCATTTACCTCCTCCTCTTTCCTCTTCATTAGTCTCTTTATGTGCTTCTTGCTTTCAACATACTCAGTTCTTATTTCAATTGAACACCTATCCTATAACAACTCTTGCCACTTACCTCTTTTCCTCCACTGCTCTCTTAACCTCTTCCTCCTACATATCGTAACTTTCTTCTTTGTTGTTACTCTTGCCACACCAAACACCGATTTAGCATTCCTAAATAAGCAGTCCCTGTATGCATTCCACAGGCTGTCCAGACTCATTTCATTCCAATTCACTGATTCTAACTCCTCCCCTACTTGAGTCCCGTATTCATCTGCCATTTCTTTGATCCTCAGTGTCTCGACTTTCAGTCTTTCTCTCCTGGTCCACCTCACTTCTTTCAGTGTACAACAATCATATGATCTGACATCCTCCACATCGTCCTCTCACAGCCCTCGTATCAGCAACCATTCCCAGCATCGACCTCTCTACGAGCACGTAATCAATCAGGTTTCTTTCAATATGATCCCCATTCCCTCTATACCATGTACATTTGTGTGTTGAAATACGAGTTACAAATGCACACCCTCCTTTCCTGATACATCCTTCAGTTGCTTCCCATCATCATTTTCTCCTGGTACTCCATAGCAACCTATTATGTCATCAGGACCAATGCCTACTCTTCCATTCATATCACCCATTATGATCGCTTTAATAGCTCCTGGGCATTTCTCCCACTGCTTCATCCAGCTAATCCCAAAACCTGTCTTTCTCTCTCTCACTCCTTTCATCACACGGTGCATACGCTACAATAACTCCTACTTTCACCTTCTCAAACTTGAACTTGACATACATACATCACGAGCTGACACATTAAATCTCATTCATCAACAAAGCAACTTCCTCCTTGCATCTTCCTTGCCCATTGATGCCCGATCTTACGCATTTCACACCCTTCCAGTCCTCCACTTCACACCCTTTCATCTTTGTTTCACACAATACCATCATGGTATATCTCGCACTCTTGAATACATTCACCACTTCCACCCTCTTGTTCACCTCATTCACACCTCTCACATTCCACACGGCCATGTGAATCTGCCCATTTGGTTAGGGCGCTGAGCAGGTATTGGGCACTCCTTGGCTCTCCGAAACATCTGCCATGATTAAGTGATTTCAGATAAGTGAATCTGGGGGACACTTAACCCAGCCAAAAGCCCGGGTTATATGGTTACCACCCAGCGTTGTAAATGGTTTCCTGGGTACAGGAAACCATTTGGTTTGTCACTCAGTGCAGAAGCCATAAGGCATCCCTACACTGAGTGATTGGATGATGGGTGCCCTCCACCTACCATATATTTAACATATATTTCATATATTATATTGTTAAGTGAGCAATTAAGGTGCTCCAACTGGACTGAGCCTATGCAGGTTTCTATCCAAGAGGTAGTTGGGATTTATTGCTCACGTAATGCCACTCAGGGGCCAGTGAGGCTGGTCACTCTCATCTTATATGTCAGGACCAACTTGTCTAGCCCTGGGCTCCTACACTCCTCATGGGGCAACACAGGATTAAATGATGGGTAGATCGATGGATGGATATATATATATTTTATATCATTTCATTTCGTTTTTGAAGGCTCCAACATGCTTGCATGCGTCGGCCTTGGTCACCTAATGGCGGCTCTCCATTCTGCTCGATCCCTGGCAGCCTCCCTGTTCAGTCTCTTAGCCCTTAAGTCACACTTAATGACCTCGTCCCATGTCTTTCTCAGTCTAACCCTCCCAACTCCTCCCCCAATATTAACACTTCTCACCCTCTGCACCCAATTATCATCCCCCATCCTCTCCACATGCCCAAACCACCTCAGCCTACCTCTCCTCATCACAACACCAATACTCTCCAGTCCCATCCTACCTCTCAACTCTTCCATTGTAAACCCAGCTCCCCCAGGCCTTGCACGCAGGGACGCACTGCACATCCACCTAATTATTGTCATTTCTGTACGTTTAAACCTGCGAATATCCTCTTCCATTACTGCCCAGGTCTCACTACCATACAGCATCACACTCCTAACACATGCTGCATACAAAGACCCCTTAAGCAGTAAGCAAACATCAAATTCTGTATCAAACCCAGGAAATCAGCAATGGCGACCCCTGAAATGCTTCAGCAGGCCTACGGCAATGAAGCAATGAGTCGGGAGAGGAATTTTGAGTGGCACTCGCACTTCAAGAGGGGCAGAACATCACTGAAGGACGAGAGTTCAAGGTGACCCTCCACATGCAGAATTCCCAAACTTGGCAGCAACGCAGTGCATGTTCAAATCGGACATCTCTTGTGCACCCGTTTATCACAAACACTACACAAGATGGAATTATTTCCCACACCTTTGTGGATATGGAGAATGTGAGTGACTTTAAGTACTTGGGCAGTGTGATGAGTAAGGATGGAAGTCTGGAGGGTGAAGTGCTCGAAAGGGTGCAGCAGGGAAGGAAGGTTGCTGGTTCGTTGAAAGCAGTGATAAGAAACAGGGAGGTGAGCATGGAAGTGAAAAAGTTGTTACATGACAGTATTGTGATACCAACTCTGACATATGGAAGTGAAGCTTGGACCCTGTTGGAAGGACAGAAGTCAAGAGTGAGAGCAGTGGAAATGAGTTATTTGAAAGGAGCATGTGGAGTCACATGGAGAGACAGTCTAACAAATGAGGAAGTGAAGAAGCATTGTGGTGTGGTTGAGGACGTGTTGGGAAGCGTCAGGAGAAACGAGTTAAGGTGGTTTGGGCATGTGGAGAGGATGAAGAGTGAAAGACTGACGAGGAGAGTGTATGTGAGTGAGGTGGTGGGGGCGAGAGAGAGGGGGAGGCCGAGGATGAGATGGAGGGATGGAGTGGAGAGGTATATGAGAGAGGGGGGTGTGACTTGGGAGCGTGGTAGTGAAATGGCAGGGGACAGAGTGACGTGGAGGCAATTTGTTTGTGGCCACCCCGTGCAGGATTGAGGCGTCTGGCAATAGATAGATAGATAGACCTTTGTGGCAAACTGCACATGGCCACTCTCCCTCTCCTCTGACTGTACCGCCACCAACCCTAGATATCATCACTTTTGTTTTATCTGCATTTACCCTTAAGCCCTTGTACCCCATACCATCTCTCCACTTCTTAAATCTTTCCTCCGCCTCCTTTTCATTCTCTGCAATCAACACCAAATCATCAGCATACAACATCTCCCATGGGAGTCCATCTCTGAAGTCACATGAGAGGGCTTCAAGCACCATGATAAACAACAAGGGACTCAAAACTGACCCCTGATGCACACCACCATTCACGGAAAACTCATCACTCAAAACTCCATTCACTCTTACCTGGGTGCGAGCACCCACGTACATGGCCATAACCACCCTAACCAGCCACTCTTCATACTCAAATCACTCGCCGTTCCATACAGTCACTTAAAGACAACACACAGCTGCATGCACGGCTTCCTGATAACCATCCTTCTGAATCCTATCTCCCTCGTGAGTACAGGGTCCACCTGGCCAGGCTGAGATGTGGGCATCATCTAGCCCTCTTAAGTTATCAGAAGAGGCTGGATGACTCCGTCGCTGACGCCTGTCCAGGATGTACCACAGCACCCCATACTATTAAGCACATCATGGAAGACTGCATTGCACATAATCACCTATGCCAACAACACAACATACACTCCTTGAGTGCTCTGTGAGAAAGCCCGGTCTTGGCCATGGCCTTCCTTAGGGACTTGGGGCTGTTCAGCCAGACTGCTTAGGGAACAACTACTACTACTACTACTACTACCACAGGCAAGCAATTGCTCCTGCAGGGCCATTCTGTGCAGTGAACTAACATTTCCTCGCAGTGAACAGTGCCTCGCCACAGCAAGGCGTGGGAAAGAGTGAGGAGGCTTGATTGCTGGATGGATGCTGTATTTACATCTCCTCATCATGTTAATAGGGGCACCAGTTGTATGAAATTATACATAACTCACTGTGCTAAGAATACAGTATATCTATCCCACTTAAGCAAGTACATTATTATGATGAGAACCTGTATATTACACTAAGTCCTTTTAGAAGAAGCTGCATATAACTGATGTATACCCAACAAACTATGAGCATTATAGCATAAAAACTTGAATTCCATATCAGTTGACTCTTTCAATCCAATGATATAACTACTTCATATATCATTCATTCTACCTCCAGATGATTTTATTAAGCTTAGACTCACCAAATTGGAGTGGTCTGATATAGCATTTATTTGCCCCTTCACAAAAAGAGGTGTCTCCAAAGAAGAATGAAATCATCTGCAGGGTAACAAAAATAAATAAACAAAACACATCACCAGACTGAAAGGACTACATACAGAATTCCTAATGTCCCCTTCAGCACCCACCTGCTGTGACATGACCCCAACCTGCTGTGGTGGAATCTGCTGTAATGGATACCCAGCAGGTATCTGCTGCTGCGCCGCCATCTGTACAGTAAGTCCACACTGTCACTTTTCTTACTGTTTCTTTTGCTATCAAATTCACATCAAATTACAGAAAATATACTTTCAAACCTCCATTGCTACCTATAAAGCTAATTTTGTTAGTTTTGCTTAAAATACATTAACAGATAAAGTTGCAATATTCTGAAGTACAATCTTTAACTCCTTCAGTTCAATGGTGTACTGTAAATTAAATTTTAATCCAACCACCTCAGCACAATTTTATACAACTCTGGTAAGACTCCTAGTAGTGAAGAGTTTACTGAAGACTTTACTTAACCCCTCCAGAAAGAAAGGTCTCCCATAATCTAAGTACACTGTAATCATCTGGAAACAGCAAGAGTAAAATGAAGAAATTTTTAGTCACAGTGAAGGGAATGAGGATTACCTGTACCATAGGCTGCATCATCTGTGGATTCTGTGGGTACTGCATTGGGTACACCTGAGACGGCTGTGGCGAAATTTGTGGCTGTTGTGGGTACTGTGGAAGCACTTGTGGTTGTGGTGAGTAGTTTGGCTGCTGCTGTGGCTGTGGCTGCTGGACAATGGTTGGTTGCTGAGGTTGTTGTTGTAGTGCGGGTTCTTGATTTACAACTGGGGCTGGGTGAGGTGGCACCTGTTCTTTGGACTGGGTAGAATCTGTGGATGGCTGTGGCTGTTTCTCAGTACTGTCACAACTACTGGTTGATATCTTGTCTGCCTGTTAAAAAAATCAAATAATTCAGTCTGGTTATAACTAGGAGCTAACATGCTTATTGATGTATGTTTGAAGTTTCAATCATGCTCTCAGCCAGACAGGCCAGTAAAATTATTAACTGGCTCACCATCAACTCACTCAATGTGGTGCTGCTCTCAGGTGTCAAAGATGTCGCAAACCACATTTGGAGTAAATTGGGTGAAAATTGACGATTTCATGCCCATCTGAAATTTTATGCCTGACCCACCTGACACTGACCCTCCCCTACTGCTAACTGAAGAGTGACCCCCCCTATGTAATGAAGCATGTTATAGGATGCAGATTTGAATGATGCACCTTTAGGTTTGGTTTCATGTTGATATGACGAATTTGAAAGGAGTTATGGTGGATTTTTTTCTTTCTTTCTTTCATTTTTTTGGGGGCCTACAGCCTGGATCTTGGCCCAATTTGGGCCAAAATTTAATGTGGTGATCAGAAGGTTATAGCCCATCATCCCTGTAATTTTGGTCAAAATTGCACCAGTAGTTTTCATGTAAAGTTGTTAACAGAGAGAGACAGAGGGACAAACATACAGACAAACCAAGTGAAAACAATACCCGTCCCCGACCCTCTCTGGTGCGGGGGTGGGTAATTACGAATACAGCTGTTACCACCACCAGTGGTAAGTTTATTAAGTCTAAATACATCACATAAACTGATGTTCATTCAATTACTTATTATTTCACTAGCCCAAAGAGAAGGGGTTAAAATATCAATACTCCTTTCTCCTAGACTTATTTTTCATGTCAATCTATTCTAACTATCTATTGCCAGACCCCTTAATCCCATATGGGGTGGCCACAAACGAATCGCCTCCATGTCGCCCTGTCCTCTGCTATTTCACTGCCCTTATGCCAACTCACACATCCTTCTCTCATATACCTCTACAATCCATCCCTCCACCTAATCCTTGACCTCCCCCTCCTTCTCCCCCCTTCCACCTCACTCACATACACTCTCCTCATCAGTCTCTCGCTCTCCATCCTCCTCACATGGCCAAACCACCTCAGTGTGTTTCTCCTAACGCTTTCTATCACATCCACATCCACACCACAACACTCCATCACTTCCTCATTTGTGAGTCTGTCTCTCCATGAGACTCCACATGCTCCTCTTATATAATCATTTCCACTGTTCTCACTCTTGACTTGTGTCCCTCCAAAAAGGTCTAGATTCAATTCCATACGTTGGCATCACAACAGTGTCGTACAGTAACTTTTTCACTTCCATGCTCACTTCCCTATTTCTTATCAATGCTTTCAGAGAGCCAGCAGCTTTTCTTCCTTGTTGTACCCTTTCAAGCACTTCATCCTCTAAACTTACATCTTTACTCACCACACCATCCAAGTACTTAAATGCACTCCTCCTCATCCAACCTCAATGAACATTCAATGACTTCATTTCTCTCGAAGACCAATGCTGTACTCTTCCCTACATTCACCTTTAGATTCTGTTTCTTACACACTCTCCTGAACTCATTCACCAAGCATTGCAGCTCCCCTTTATCCTCACTTAACAGCAAAGTATCATCTGCAAACAACAATTTCTCATGTCAATCTACCATTTACAGCTTAGTTAGTCACCCTGATGTGACAATTTTATCCCATCCACTTCACTCTCATTCTCAGTTCTCCCTCCATTCTACTAATCCAAACAACTGTTAAAAACAAAGTCTAAAACTTCCAGTCTCCTTTCCTCAATAGAGTATAGACTCAAATATGTAAATCCAATTTCCCAAAACTTCCACTTTTCTAAATATCTTTTGGCCAATAGGGGATTTCTGATATCACCTGTCCTTAAACAATTGACCATCCATATAATGCTCACCCCAGTTCTTGTGCACTGAAGGGAAAGCTCATTCAGCATTACTAGTGCATACTTTGCAATAGTTTCTCTTTCTCATACCCTTTTTCTTACTTTATAGTGGCTAATCTTTCATCCCAATGACAGCATGGTTGATTTTAAGCTCATACAGCAGCCAAAATCTCCAAATTCCTCACACCAGCAGACTGTGCTGTCCCCACAACACACAAGACAGAAGGGCCCAACAGATGGACCACCCTACATATCATTATCATTTTGTAACAACTCTCATCCTCACCTCTCCATCTTTGTCATCCTCTTCATCGCTGGACCAGACCCAGTCTCCACTCTGGGTGCGGTGGAGCCTGCCGGATGTGCCTGGCTGACGGCTTCTTGATTGCTAATGGAAACAATGACATAAAAAAAGGATGAAGCATGCAAAGGGAGACAAGTGAGAAAATACGTATGCAACTATATCAGAGATACAGAATTATTTACATGAAAGATAATGAGATTGTTATACTGGGTTTGTGGTTTTACAATCACCATCACCTGTAAACACATAACACTGTGCAGCAAATTACAACAGAAAAAACACCAATGCCTAAGAAAAAATGAAAACAATAAATCACCAGACAATTTTGAAAATATACTGTACACTATACACAACATTTAAATTTATAACTATTATATCAAATTCATCAACACAAGTAATAAAATCAAACAGATAAGAAAATCTAGCCAAATTTCTAAATCAACAAACAAATCTCTCCAAATGCAAACAAAGCACAAAAAATGCTAAACAATTACAGTACATCCATTTAAGATTCCTCTGCCGAGGGAGGACAGGCTATTCGTATTCACAGTAAGGTACATGTATTTGCAAGAGCTAAGAAGCAGGCCCTCCCCCCCCCTCTTAACGTAAACAATCATCATTGTTTATGTACTGTATTAACATTTTCGTCGGGTAAAGACTCACCCGGCGTCTCAAATGGGGCTCGTCCTGCAAGCAAACAAAATAGTATAAGAGTAAAACAAACAAGAAATTCAAAATAAAAGCACAAAATCAGGGATGGGAATTTACAATGTCCAATCTGAAGATGAATTAATTAATTTTATGTCAAATCAACTTGATGGTAACATAAAAACAGGGTAAGTAAAGGAAACTATTTTTTAGGTTTCTATACACACAAGACATGCAGAACCTCACCAAATATGCAGTTTAAAAATTCATTACATGAAATAGCACACACTTAGTAGGGTAAAATGTACACAAACGGTAAAAATCAACCAAGGCTTTAATTAAGAGTGGCCAATTACAAACATAAATGTATTACTAACACCAAAACACAAATTATGTCCAGTACATACAGACAGCAGTTCATGTTCCCTACAAATCT
This sequence comes from Birgus latro, assembly GCA_018397915.1. Classification (NCBI taxonomy): domain Eukaryota; kingdom Metazoa; phylum Arthropoda; class Malacostraca; order Decapoda; family Coenobitidae; genus Birgus; species Birgus latro. Next base: position 140,977 of record JAGKTI010000243.1, on the reverse strand, counting down.
AACTGAAAGTCCATACATAAACAGGGATTAATGAATCTCTATGTTTTTACAGAAGGCAACATTTTCAGACAACACCACACCATCCCCCCTGAGGTGTAGGGTCTGAGGCTAAGCTATTCTAGTCCAGTGCACATAAGAGAAGATGACTAGCCCAGCCCCTGTGGAATGGGAAGGGGGGGGGGGGTGAGAATCCAGTCTCAAACCTATGTGTGCTTGGCTATGTCAATGACTGAGAAAATCAAATCACTAGACCACCAAGCATCTATGTTCACTGTATAAAAATGCATCCACTAACCCAAGTTCATGACAATGCACCATCTGACAATATATTTCCAAGTGCTGACCAAAAAAGGTCCCTATACAATAGCACCCACAATGGGAAGCACTTCAAGCACTTCTTTATATCCAAACACACACACAAATCTTCACAGAACCGTAAGACAAGATAAAAGATGTGACAATAGGACAGACTCAGCTAAGCCAGACTATACTCTTGTTATTAAACTGTTATCAATCAGCCATTTACTGCCTCATCAGGAGTAGACCAGTGACACACCCCTACGTGGTACTATATGAACAATGAACCCCAACCACTCCACAGATGTGTACATTCATATAGACCACATCCAATTCAAGTGTCTTACATCACTAGACCACCAGGTATACAGATAATACTACGAAAATGCAGCAAGCAGAGGAACAATGGCTGACTAAAACCACGTATATTCTGAAATACTCATGATCTAATACAGTTACCCAAACCTTCATTGTGCTACTGAATCTTTTACAAGCTTAGGCAACTGCCCTTTCCTCTCTTCCTTCTTTCCTTCCTTCCTCTTCTGTCTTTCTTTCTTTCCTCTTTCCTCTTCCTTCTGCCTACAGGTGACTACACTCCCTCTTCCATCTTTCTTTCCTTCACTGTCCTCTTCCATCTTTCTTTCCTTCACTGTCCTCTTCCTTCTGCCTGTGTGTGACTCTACACTGAGTGACATGCCAAATGGTTCCCTGTAACCAGGAAACCATTTATTATGCTGGGTGGCAACCATATAACCAAATTATGGCACCTGGTGGTTTAGTGGGTAATTAAGGCATCGAATTGAGCCACTGCAGGTTTCTATATAAAAGGGGTGGTTGGGGTTTATTGCTCACACAATGCCACTCAGGGATGACTGAGGCTGGTCACTCTCATCTGAAATGTCAAGGGCAACTTGCCCAGCCCTGGACTCCAACGCTTCACATGGGGCAACATTGAACTGGATGATAATGATGATGATGATAATTTTAGTGAAGAAAAGTGAAATACCTCAGCACATTCCCTGTGTGCAACCTAAAGTTAATGTTTCTTCTTTGTTCTTCATTTTTTTTCTCATTTTCCTTAATAATGCTAATAAATTTCCTCTTCAGCCTGACATCACTTTCTGCAGCACACTACTGTACCAATAAAGTGAATAACCAAACTATATACAATGACATATGAAATTTATCCTTTCAAGTACAATGTTACAACCAGTCAACATTCAAGGAGGCCAAACCACAGGACCAAGCTGTACAGCTGCGACTGGTTGAACAACTGGCCCCATATAGAAGAGGGGAAAAGATGGCCGATAGAGATGAATTTTACTCAATGTTGATACACGTAATACAGTACTGTATACATCAAACCACAAACGTGTATTAGCATGGTGGTAGGTGGGGACATTCACCATCCACTCACTTGATGTAGTGTTGCTCTCGGGTGACTGCCCTTTCCTCTCTTCCTTCCTTCTTTTTCTTTCCTTCATCCTTTCCTCTTTCTTCTGTCTCAGGTGACTCTACACTAAGTGACAAGCCAAGTAGTTTCCTGTACACAAGGAAACCATTTACTATGCTGGGTGGTAACCATATAGCCAACTTATGGCACCTGGTGGTTTAGTGGGTAATTACGGCGCTCCAATCGGACTGAGCCTGTGTCAGTTTCTATCCAAGGGGTAGTTAGGGTTTATTGCTCACATAATGCCACTCAGGGATGAGTGAGGCTGGCCACTCTCATCTTAAATGTGAGGACTGACTTGCCTAGCCCTGGGCTCCTATGCTCCTCATGAGGCAACAAAGGATTAGATGATGTATGTACTTACGTATTAAATTACATCTATATAACCCTCCAAACATCTGTATTTGTTTATCGATACATCATCATCACTCTGCCTCTTTTTCCCACCCACAGATGAGGACCAGCAGTATTTAGAAGGCATGGAATAAAAATGAAAAATGACAGTGGATGAATTAATAGCGCGCTCAGTGAAATGGGTCACACACACTCAATCACTTACCACTAATGCCCCCAGAACCCTGACTCAACCCCACAGACATAACTTCCACACATGAATGCTTCATAACTACTTCTCACACACAGTCATTCTGATGACTGTCATGTTAACACCTTTGGTACCAGCTGACATCTGTGATCCCAGACCCCATATCCCACATAATTTAGATTGTTTGTTAAGACTACATTATGCATGACAATTGTGTATTTTACTCCAGGGTTGGCAATGATTAAATCAAACTAGTTTAATCATGTGATTAAATCTGATCTTTTGCTATATATATAAAAAAATATATATATATTTTTTTTTATCTAAAAGTTAAAAAAATAAAATCTGAAGGTTTATAAAAGTTGTGCATAACTTTAAGGAGAATAGAAGAGAGTATGGATCAGTTGGGTCAAGGACTGTGTGGGTAAGAGTGAAAGTTGGACTACAAATGTGGGCGACTGTGTGCGTGTATGTGCCAACGAAAGATCGTGTAAGCAGAGTGAGAGAAGAGTTCTGGACAAATGTGGAAGCATGCTTGGAAAAGTCTGAAAGGAAAGAGAGAGTGTTCCTGATTGGAGATATGAATGGAAACGTAGGGAATGTGAACATGGATGGCGTGGTTGGTGAGTTGGGTGTGCCTGCAGAGATGGATGAGAATGGCAGTGTTTTAGTGGACATTTGTGCCGGGAGGGGGTTGGTGATAGCTAATACCATCTTCAGGCACAAAATGATCCATAAGTATACATGGCGAGTGTTGAGAAGGGTGGATGGTGAACTGAATGAATGGAAGGCAATGACTATGTGTGTGGATGAAAGGATGAGACAGTGTATAATGGATGCAAGAATATATAGAGGTTGGGGGAGTGGACTTACTGACCACCACTTGGTGGCAGTCAGAATCAGGGTCCAAACAAAATGGAAGAAGAGAAGAAAGGAAGGACAGGAGGAAGTAGTTCTTACAAGGAGGGTAGAAAAGTTACAAGAAGATGGCATAAAGGCTGAATATAAAAGGGAAGTGGAGATGCAACTGGGGAAATATAGATTGGAGCAGATGGGGAACGTGGGAAGTGTGTGCAAGATATTCAAAGAAGAAGTCTGCGCAGAATGTGAGGTGGTGTGTGGGGTGAAGAGAAGACGAAAGGGGGTTCAGGGAACAGCATGGTGGACTGAAGAGGTGAGAGAGGCTGTGGCACAAAAGAAGAAAGCATAAAATGAGTGGATGAGGAACAGGGGCGTCGAAGAAGTTGAGACACGGAAGAAAGAGTTATTTGTAGAGGAGGAGAGAGGTCAAAAGATTAGTAAGAAAGAGTAAGATGACAGTGGATGAGGAATTTGGAAGGAATTTAAGTGTAAAGTGGAGGGAATGTAAGAAAATGTTCTGGAAGAGGTAAAGAGAGTTAGACAGGGTGCCAATGAAGTTAGTTGGGATGTGAAAGATAATACTGGTAGATTACTAGTGGAGAAGGGAGAAAAAGGGAACAGATGGAGAGAACAATTTAATGAACTGTTGACCATAGAAAATGAAATTAATGCAAGTATAAGTGACTGGGGAATAGCTGGGAGAAGGAGGGTTGTGAGAAGAGAGGAAGAAATCAGTGGGATGGTGGTGGAAGCAATAAAGAAAGCTAAAATGGGGAAGGCCCCAGGAATTGATGGAGTGTGTGGTGAAATGCTGAAGCATGGGGGAGAGACAGTAATAGAATGGATGTGGAAGGTGTGCAGATTGGCCTGGGAGGAAAGTAGAGTCCGGAGGATCGGAAGTCTGGTATAATTATTTCCCTGTACAAAGGAAAAGGGGAAAAAGAAGTGTGTGGTAATCACAGAGGCATTTGCCTTCTTAGTGTAACAGGAAAAGTATATGGCAGGATACTTATTGACAGAGTTAGGGAAATAACAGAGGAATTAGTTGGAGTAGAACAGGGAGGTTTTAGGAAGGGAAGAGGCTGTGTAGATCAGATATTCATTCTGAGATCCTTAGTGGAAAAGTTTCTAGAGAAGGGACAGACGTTATATGCCACCTTCATGGATTTGGAGAAAACATATGACTGGGTGGATACACAAGGACTGTGGAAAGTATTAAGAATATATGGAGTAGATGGGAAGTTGTTGAAGGCAGTGAAAAGTATGTATAAGGGTGCTAAGGCCGCAGTGCGTGTGGATGGCAAACTGAGTGAATTTTTCCATTTGAAGGCTGGACTGAAACAAGGATGTGTCATGTCACCATGGTTGTTCAATCTATGTATGGATGGGGTCGTAAAAGAGATACAAGGTCGGGAAGTAGATGGTGCAGCGGCCCTAGTGAGAGAGGGCAGTGTTTGGAAACTCCCTGTACTGTTGTTTGCAGATGATACTGTGTTGTTGAATGAAGATGAAGTGGAGCTGTTAGGCTTGGTAGATGAGTTTGGGAGAGTGTGTAAGAAGCGGAATCTAAAGGTGAATGTAGGGAAGAGTAAAGTGATGGTCTTCGAGAGAAAGTGAAGTCAGTGAATGTACAGTGAGATTGGATAGGAAGGATATGGAGAATGTGAGTGCATTTAAGCACTTGGGCAGTGTGATGAGTAAGGATGGTAGTCTGGAGGGTGAAGTGCTCGAAAGGGTACAGCAGGGAAGGAAGGTTGCTGGTTCGTTGAAAGCAGTGATAAGAAACAGGGAGGTGAGCATGGAAGTGAAAAAGTTGCTACACGACAGTATTGTGATACCAACTTTAACATATGGAAGTGAAACTTGGACCCTGTTGGAGTGACAGAAGTCAAGAGTGAGAGCAGTGGAAATGAGTTATTTGAAAGAAGCATGTGGAGTCACATGGAGAAGACAGACTAACAAATGAGGAAGTGAAGGAGCGTTGTGGTGCAGATGTGGACGTGATAGGAATGTTAAGAGAAACACATTAAGGTGGTTTGGGCATGTGGAGTGGATGGAGAGTGGGAGAACGATGAGGAGAGTGTATGTGAGTGAGGTGGAGGGGGGAAGAGGAAGGGGGAGGCCGAGGATGAGGTGGAGGGACGGAGTGGAGAGGTATATGAGAGAGGGGGGTGTGAGCTGGGAGCAGGGCAGTGAAATGGTGGGGGACAGAGCGACATGGAGGCGATTTGTTTGTGGTCACCCTGTGCAGGACTGAGGCGTCTGGCAATAGACAGATAGTTAGATAAAAATAAAAAAACACAGCCATATGACTAAGTAGGCTATGCTTGGTCACTCAAGGCCACATCATAATAATATCAGCTTAAGATTTTTCTGTGTGGTAATATAATCGCTATGGAATATACTGTCTTCATTACCACTGGCAACTCAGCCTTAACCAGCAGTGTACAGACAGAACTTGATCAGGTATGTATTGGATTCTGGGCAGTGGCTTTCAGCCTGAACCACCAGTGGATAAACAGGACATGAAGTATTCAATATACTGCTTTTGAAATATTAGCTATACTGTATAATAAACAGAAAAATAAAAAATCAAATAAATCAAGAAAATCTTTAAAAAAAAAAAAAAACACCAACCCTATTTTACTCACATCATGTATAATAAGATTATTTATGAAATTAGTAAATATTGGCCCATGGTGAACCAGTAAACAATAATAATAATAATAACAGTAAAACCTTGCTGAAACATACCTCGACAGACTGGATAAAACTTTGCTGAAACATACCTCGACAGACCGGATATCAGATTTAACCTCTTCATTACCAAATTCCACATATGTATATTCCCGCATACATAAAAGTTCAGCTGAAAAACTGTATTCGCTCACGTATACGGGCGTATACCTGAGATATATAGGGACACATAAGGGGCTTAATACTCAGTTTGGGCTGAAATAATGATGGCACGTGTTGTGACTCAATGGCAACTTACTATGATGTCATGCACCCCTATCATGGCTCTGTCAAGTGTCATAGATTTATGCCAATGACCTAATTTTGTTTGGGGACATACTGTATAATATATATTTTGATATTGTTATATATATGTACCTATATAATGTGATATAGAACAAATGTGATTGTTGGTATCAGAGCTCATGGTTGCCTAGCAGCGAGTCCGGCCTTGCTGTACCTGCAGGTGGGGAGAGGGAGGGATGGTGGGGGTGAAACATGCGCTTGCCAGTCAGTTTACCTCATTTCCTCGTGACAGAAGGTACGCAGGATTATACCGAAGTGCCATGGCATTGTCTGATAGTGAAAGTGCTGTGGAAATGGAATGAGATAGTGAACTAGAGGGGTCAGATGACTCAGATGAAGATTATATGCCTGAGAAAGACAGTGCAGTGAGCAGTGATGACGAGAGTGAGGAGGAGAGTCACGCTTCCGACATTAGTTCAGCTGTGTCACCATTATTACCAGGTCCTGCTACCTCAGGATTCACACTTATGGCGGATCCCTTTGCAGACCAACGACCCAGCCCTTTGCCTAATGTTATTGATGACTTTCCCGATGTGCATCCAGCCATTACTGATCATCATGCACAAGCAATGAGTCCCTTGGACTTCTTTTCAGCTGTTTGTTACCAACGATCTAGTCCTCATCTGGCTCGGATTTAACTAGGAAGGGAAGAGGATGTGTAGACCAGATATTCATTCTTATATCCTTAGTGGAAAAGTTTCTAGAGAAGGGCAAGAAGTTGTATGCAGCCTTCATGGATCTGGAGAAAGCATATGACAGGGTGGATAGACAAGGTTTGTGGAAGGTATTAAGAATATATGGAGTGGATGGGAAGTTGCTGAAGGCAGTGAAGAGTATGTATGAGGGTGCTAAGGCTGCAGTGCGTGTGGATGGCAAACTGAGTGAATCTTTCCATTTGAAGGTTGGATTGAAACAAGGATGTGTCATGTCTCCATGGTTGTTCAATCTGTATATGGATGGGGTTATAAAAGAGATACAAGGTCGGGCAGTGGATGTTGGAG
>JAGKTI010000243.1:106631-119412 GCA_018397915.1 Birgus latro | reverse complement strand
AGTCCGGACTGCCTGACAACTTCAGCTATGTTCACCACAATAAGACAAGTAAAGACATGTTTTTCAGTGCACAGTACAGTATTATTATACCATTTGATTAACGTAGTGAAGGTATAACACAGTACAATACTGAAATGGTGGTGAAAACCACTGATGCAATCCAGACTAATGTCTGATATATCAGAAAAAGTCCGGATTAGCAGGGGTAAGTCCAGATGTCGCTTTTATCGGAAAATCGCATATTTTGGATTGGCCTGAGCCCCAATTAGTCCGTTGTAGTGAGGTCTTACTGTATTGTTAAATTTTTCCAGGGGAGTAATGTCATGAATTTCCTACATCGTGAAATTGTGTATCGTAAATCATGACACTGACTGATTTTGCGGGAGTGACAAATAGTTCTGAAATCCAGAGATTTCGCTCATTCTCCTAACCGTCCACTTGTGTACTTATATTTGCATCAAGTTTTCAAAACTTCTGTCATTCTCTCGTGAGTGACTGTCTTTATGTACAGACAGTGCATTCCTCTGAGCAATAGTTTCCGAACTGTCGTTTCTTTGCACTTGCCTCGCTGGCCGTTAGTTAAACCACGCCTCTTTCACATGTCTGTGTGTTCAACACTCAAACACAAGTCAGTTGTCCCTTAGCAGTCATGAAGCATGGACTGCGATAGCTAACGCGGATAGATGTCTCTTAGTGGTCTTCAGTATCCTGCAGTATTGGCGTATTCCCGAAACTCCCACCAACCTGGTGATCGACTAGCAGTGGCGATCTCATCTCCACTGACCAGTATTTCTTTTGTTTCCCATGTGTTAGAAGTGTGATGCTGTACGGTAATGAGACCTGGGCAGTAAAGGAAGAGGGTGAGAAGTGTTAATATTGGGGGAGGGGTTGGGAGGGGTAGACCGAGAAAGACATGGGACGAGGTCATTAAATGTGACTTAAGGGTTAAGGGACTGAATAGGGAGGCTGCCAGAGATCGAGCAGCGTGGAGAGCCGCCATTAAGTGACCAAGGCCGATACATGCAAGCATGTTGGAGCCTTCAAAAACGAAACGAAACGAAACGAAACGAGGCTAAGGTTATTTAGCTCAGTGCTTTATTTAGCTATTTGTTTGAGTGCTTGAGTGAGTGCATTTCCCTTTCTTTGATTTTGAATAGATTCATGTAACGTAAATTTATTTTCATGTAATCAATAAATTTACAGTTCGTTTTCTTGAGCTTTGTTAAATGTAACAGTCGTGTTTGATTTCCCCACATATTTGGTACACTTTTGCTACTCCAAGTTAGCACAACTACTTATATTAAGCACGACTGGTACTTAGGCCAGCTCTTGGTATTACAGTAAGACCTCACTATAACGGACTAATTGGGGCCCAAGCCAGTCCGAAATATGCGAAATACCGATAAAAGAGACATCCGGACTTACCCCTGCTAATCCGGACTTTTTCCGATATATCAGACATTAGTCTGGATTGCATCAGTGGTTTTCACCACTATTGCAGTATTGTACTGTGTTATACCTTCACTACATTAATCAAATGGTATAATAATACTGTACTGTGCACTGCAAAACATGTCTTTTACTTGTCTTATTTTGGTGAACATAGCTGAAGTTGTCAGGCAGTCCGGACTGCTTTCTGGCTTTATCGGACTTTTTCCGATATACTGTATAGGAGTTTAGTCCAGTAGCTCCTCGAGTTTGATAAAAGCGAATTCCGGTCTACTGAAGTCTGTCATATCGAGGTTTTACTGTAATTCTTAAATCCGTTATGCCAGCTAGGAGTTTGGTTCAGCCAAGATCCTGTTTATTATTATTATTATTTTTTTTTTTGAATGTTAAGGGGTGAACTAACTTTCTCAGAGGCCAACAGTACAGTAATACAGTCTTCTTGAGCATTTAGTCTCTACTGTGTACTGTTGAGAAAGTCTATAAATATTCGATTCCACAGAATTGGCGAAGTAAGCCAGCATAAAAGTGAAATCACCACTTGATTTCGAGAGTCAATTCTCACGTGATAATAAACTCGATAGTTATTCCTAGTGTCCATAGACACATGCTCATTTTCCCCGTGACACATTTCATGAGGTAAAATGGGTCGCAATAAAATGTGTTTCATGAAGAAGAGCAATGACAGGGATGTGAAATAAACTGCAAAAGGGCAAAATTACGGACCAAGTTATTGTAAAATGGGTATGGTTTTCATTTATAGTACTATAATATGCTGTTGTACTCATTTATTTTCAAACATGTGCTTGAAATCCCATCTCAGGGGGACCATCAGATCTAACAGATTTTCAGATTTATTGAATCAGGAATCCCCCCAATCAGTAGGTTTCAGGATGGTTATACTGTAAGAGCATTCCATAATGCTATGAAAGTACAAGAATTGCCTCAATATATATATTCCAAAGTCTAAGTATATACAGGAACGTTTTTCAGCTAATGCTGATACAGTACTATCTTACATACCTTAGTCACAAATGTGTCTTTTCCTGGAGTACGTGTGGCATCATGTGGACCCCCATCACCTCTTGGATTTTAAGTAAGGATTCATCATCGGTCTTTTTTTTTCTTTTTTTTAACCATTATCAGTGGTAGGTGGTGGCGACCAACATCCACTCACTTGATGTAGTGCTGCCTACTTCTTCCTTAGACTTTATCATTCTTTTTCTGTGCCTGCCCTCCTTTCTTCCTATTTCTCCTATATTTCCTGTCACTTCTTACTGCTTTTCTTTCCTTTACAGGTGGCATTACATTGAGTGACAAGCCAAATGGTTTCCTGTAAGCCAAGAAACCATTTACAACGCTGGGTGGTAACCATATAACCAAACCGTACGTGCTCCCTACATGTCAACAAGTGGGTTGGTGGAGGGTTAGTGCCCCTCCCCGTAAAAAAAAATAACTCAAAGTCAAATGGCCACCCCTTACGGGACTAAGGTGTCTGGCAATAGATAGATAGATTAAAAAATATTTACATGCATCACCTGCAGTGAAAAAAAATGTGAGGCCGAGTGGAGGACTTAGCCCTGACAACATGTTGGTAAACTGTGGCTTGAGTTTTGGATGACAGTATTCAAACACAAGCACCCAGCCACCCTCCACTTCCAGCTTGTCTGAAAGTATCTTCTGGCTATTTCATTTAGATCACTATCGGAAACATCACCATCATTGGCAGATATTCATCACTCGAATTTTCACTATATAGTAGAGTCCTGGTTTAAGACCCAACAAAACAACAATCCTACAATAACAAGGGCATTTAATTTCTCCCATTATTACTTAACAGCACGGTAATACCACTCAACTGCGTGAGAAACTGTAGGAAATGGGTGCATTTTGGTAATGAATTTCCAGATATAACTCATTTGTTATGCTTTTCTCGGTCAGTGATTGGTCTCCTCGACCCGACCCGACCATGTGACCCCCATACCACCTGCCACAGCCTGCTGACTACCTCAGTGTTGTGTGAACGGTCGCTGTGATGAGAAGTTTATTTGCTTATTTCCTTGCTCCTCGTTTCCTCTGAGAACTCTGAGCACGGAATTCCAAACTAACTTTAGTTATGTTTAAGTATCCTGAAAGTGCTATGAACACAAGATAAGCAAGTATTCTAAATGAAAATGTAAAATTGTTGGATGAAGTAGTGTGTATTGTTAGAATGTAAATGATCAGACATAAAATGAGTGGGGATGTTTATGATGTGGATAGTCTTCTCTGCTGGGGAGAAAAAAAAAAAAGTTAATGATGAAGAAGCCGTAAAATTCTTGTATTCACCTTTTGTGGGGGGGGGGAAGGGTCTATCTATCTATCTATTGCCAGACGCCTTAATCCCGCACGGGGTGGCCACAAACAAATCGCCTCCATGTCACTCTGTCCCCTGCCATTTCATAATCACGCTCCCAACTCACACCCCCTCTCTCATATACCTCTCCACTCCATCCCTCCATCTCATCCTCGGCCCCCCCCCCTCAATCTTGCCCCCTCCACCTCACTCACATACAATCTCCTCGTCAGTCTTTCACTCTCCATCCTCTTCACATGCCCAAACCACCTTAACGTGTTTCTCCTAACGCTTCCCATCACGTCCTCAACCACACCACAACGCTCCTTCACTTCCTCATTTGTTAGTCTGTCTCTCCATGTGACTCCACATGCTCCTCTCAAATAACTCATTTCCACTGCTCTCACTCTTGACTTCTGTCCATCCAACAGGGTCCAAGCTTCACTTCCATATGTCAGAGTTGGTATCACAACACTGTCATGCAACAACTTCCCCACTTCCATGCTCACCTCCCTGCCCCCCATTGCTGCTTTCAACGAACCAGCAACCCTCCCTCCCTGCTGCACCCCCTCGAGCACCCCACCCTCCAGACTTCCATCCTTACTCATCACACCGCCCAAGTACTCAAATTCACTCACATTCTCCATATCCCTCCCATCCAATCCCACTGCACATTCACTGGCTTCACTTCTCTCGAAGACCACCACTTTACTCCTCCCTACATACACCTTTAGATTCCGTTTCTCACACACTCTCCCAAACTCATCCACCAAGCCCTGCAGCTCCCCTTCGTCTTCGCTCAACAACACAGCATCATCTGCAAACAACAGCACAGGGAGCTTCCAAACACTGCCCCCTCTCACCAGGGCCGCTCCAACATCCACTGCCCGACCCTGCATCTCTTCCATAACCCCATCCATATACAGATTGAACAACCATGGAGACATGACACATCCCTGCCTCAATCCAACCTTCAAATGGAAAGACTCACTCAGTTCGCCATCCACACGCACTGCAGCCTTAGCACCCTCATACATACTCTTCACTGCCTTCAACAACTTCCCATCCACTCATACACTCGCAACACCTTCCACAAACCTTGTCTATCCACCCCGTCATATACTTTCTCCAGATCCACGAAGGCTGTACACAACTTCTTGCCCTTCTCCAGAAACCCCTCCACCAAGGATCCAAGAATGAATATCTGATCCACACAACCTCTTCCCTTCCCAAAACCTCCCTGTTCTTCTCCAACTAATTCCTTAGTAATCTCCCTAACTCTGTCAACAAGTATCCTACCATATACTTTTCCAGTTACACTGAGAAGGCAAATGCCCCTATGATTACCACACACTGCTTTTTCCCCTTTTCCTTTGTACAGAGGAATAATTTTACCTGACTTCCAATCCTCCGGGACTCTACCCTCCTCCCAAGCCAATCTGCACACCTTCCACATCCATTCTATTACTATCTCTCCCCCATGCTTCAGCATTTCACCACACACTCCATCAATTCCTGGGGCTTTCCCCATTTTAACTTTCTTCATTGATTTCTTCCTCTCTTCTCACAACCCTCCTTCTATTTGCCATTCCCCAGCCACTTATACTTGCATTACTTTCATTCTCTATGTTCAACAGTTCATTAAAGTGTTCTCTCCATCTGTTTACTTTTTCTCCCTTCTCCACTAGTAATCTACCATTTTTATCTTTCACACCCTCACTGACTTCGTTGGCACCCTGTCTAGCTCTCTTTACCTCCTTAACATTTTCTTACATTCCCTCCACTTTGCACTCAAATTCCTTCCAAATTCCTCATCCACTCTCTTCTTACTCTCTCTTACTAATCTTTTCACCTCTCCTCCTCACTACATATAATTCTCTCGTCTGTCTCTCAGCTTCTTCGTCGCCCCTGTTCCTCATCCACTCGTTATATGCTTTCTTCTTTTGTGCCACAGCCTCTCTCACCTCTTCAGTCCACCATGCTGTTCCCTGAACCCCCTTTCGTCTTCTCTTCACCCCACACACCACCTCACATGCTGCACAGATTTCTTCTGTGAATACCTTGCACACACCTTCCACGTCCCCCATCTGCTCCAATCTATATTTACCCAATCGCTTCTCCACTTCCCTTTTATATTCAGCCTTTATTCCATCCTCCTGTAGCTTTTCTACCCTCCTTGTAACAAATACTTCCTCCTGTCCTTCCCTTCTTCTCTTTCTCCATCTTGTTTGGATTCTGATTCTGGTGGTCAGAAAGTCCACTCCCCCAACCTCTATATACTCTTGTATCCATTACACATCTTCTCATCCTTTCATCCACACACACATAGTCAATCATTGCCTTCTGTTCATTCATTCCACCGTCCTCTCTTCTCACCACTCGCCGTGTATACCTATGGATCATTTTGTGCCTGAAGAGGGTATTAGCTACCACCAACCCCCTCCCAGCACAAATGTCCACTAAAGCACTACCATTCTCATCCATCTCTGTAGGCACACCCCACTCACCAACCAATCCACACACATAGTCAATCATTGCCTTCCATTCATTCATTCCACCGTCCTCTCTTCTCACCACTCGCCATGTATACCTATGGATCATTTTGTGCCTGAAGAGGGTATTAGCTACCCCCAACCCCCTCCCAGCACAAACGTCCACTAAAGCACTGCCATTCTCATCCATCTCTGTAGGCACACCCCACTCACCAACCACTCCATCCACCTTCTCATTCCCTACTTTTCCATTCATATCACCAATCAAGAACACTCTCTCATTCCTTTCAAACTTTTCCAAGCAGGCTTCTACATTTGTCCAAAACTCTTCTCTCACTCTACTTACACGATCTTGTGTTGGCGCATACAGCCACACAATTGCCCACATTTGTAGTCCAACTTTCACTCTTACCCACACAATCCTTAACCCAACTGATCCGTACTCTCTTACATTCTCCTTCCATCTGTTGCTCACAACAATACACACTCCCTCTTTCGCCCTCTCATTCTCACCCACTCCCGCACATATACCCCATTCACATTCACATTCTCTCACACTCTCACCTTACCATTTAGTTTCAGTTATTCCACATATATCCACTTTCGCACTCTCAAGCACCTGTACAATCTCTCTCTCTTTCACCTCATCATTCATACCCCTTACATTCCAGGTCGCAATCCTTACCTCGTCCTTTGTCCGTTCCTTTTTCGTCAACTTTTGGTTAGTCCAGGTCCGAGGCTTCCAGTTCGTGTTTTTAGTTAGTTGTTTTTAAGGGGTGGGGCACTAACCCACCACCAACCCTTTTAGTCGCCTCTTACGACAAGCAGGGATAAAAAAAAAAAAGTGCTCGATCTTTATGAACTGACGGTCTTTAGTCAAGAAAATTCAGATCTTACGATATGTGAAGACACTAAGTGTTGACATAAATAGGTAGGTAAGATAATTCTGTGAGTTCAGTTCTTGTGAATTATGCTGTCATAAGATAATTCTGTGAGTTCAGTTCTTGTGAATTATGCTGTCATACAAATTATACTGCTTGGCTGGCGTTTATTTTTCACGATTACTGAATTTATGTGTATCTGAGAAGTGAAATACGCAATCACTCCAAGATGACAACTTCTTTACAGCTTCCCCCCCCCCTTTATTGTTGATGACTAATGGCTTTCAAAAACTTTCACACCTTTCCCCCCCCCCAATGAGCACTGAAAGTGACCCGTGACGAAATATGTGTGATGCTGGCCAGCCATTATTCACATGTTGTTTAGGTCAAGTTCTTGCTTGATTTGTAACGAGGACTTCAAGAGGCTTAGTGGCAATCCTTAGGGATTAAAATTTTAGCTATGCACTGCTGTGTCCAGTCAGTGAGGTCACATGTAAACACACTGTCTTCGGTGTCCTAAGGCAGACATATTTGTCCTCAAAAATATTTTTAACAAAAAATATGAGGCTCCTAGAACCTAACCCCCTATTTTACATGTAAATATATGCCACGTTATTGCATGAATTTGATTTTGCACGAGGTTCTGCATAACCTATCTCGTGCTGTATGAAGACTCTACTGTATTCATTCATCATGAGGGAAAATGGGGGGAAAAAAAAAATGCATGAAAAAATTTATAACTGAGCACCTTTTCAAGTGAAAAATGTCTACTGTTCCTCTTGTCTCATCAGCTCACATTTAATGCATCAAGGCAGCAAGAGTCATGAGACACCAACATAGGAAATGACTGGGTGAACATCGGAAGTGGGAGGAGCTAAACAATAGCCTGGTGAGCTTACCCAGACATACCCAGAGTAGCAGGCAAGCGAGCCAGCCCTCCCAGCTTTCCCATATACACTACACGAATGTTTGACATTTGACATTTGTCACAGCCTGGCATACCAGTATGATACAATGTTTGAAATATGGCATGGTTCCAAAGGAGTCAAAAAGGAGGGGCCAAATCCTCTTTCATGCACTCCCCCATACAAAATTCATTCAATCAGCTTGGTACCTAGCTTCATCTACAGTGGAATCTCCTAAATCGTGCGATCCTATATAGTGGATTCATAATACACAACAACATCATGCAACAGTTTGCAATATCAGTATCTCCAGAAACTACAAGAAATTCGCGAATGCAGCCTCTGAAGTGACGCTTTTCCAATGCCTCGTGTAATACGCACCACCATTACCTCAAGCCCGCATGTATAGCCAGGTGTAAACCAATCGTAGTCAAGCATGGTAAATACTAAACCAATCATATTCAAGCATACCACATACTATAAGCCAATCACAGTACTTCCCTCCAACTCCAAGGGTGAAGGACACGCACTTGACGGCCCAGCGCGAGGCTCAGTGCATTGTCTCCTTCCTATTGTTAGTATGTAGTTTCAGTGTGGTGAGAGGTTTTTTTCTTTTCCCCATGCTTCCTCCACCTGCCCAGTGTTACCATGGCCAATCAGAACCCTCCTACGCCTACAACTTCACCAAAGAAGGGGAAGAAGAAGCCAATGTTAACTTACACCCAAAAGTTAGATGTAATAAGGAGGATTGACAGCAGTGAGAAGTAAGCCAAAGATGTCCACCATTACAGACTGAACAAGGTAACTCTTTACCAAACTGGTGCTGCAATTCCACCTATATTATAACAAACTCACAATCTCAGGTTAAGTAATTTTGGTACATATGCAACACAGTTATCTGTTCAATTTTAACTGCAAGAAGTGAGTGGGGAAAAAAAAAAAGGGGGGGTGAGGGTATTTATGGAGGCAGGCAGGTTGCACGTGGCAATGTTTACCAATGATCTCTCCAACTGGCCGCGTTGTTTACCAACCACCACTCTGACTGGACGCATCAGTGTATCACACATTCTAAATCCTAGTTTATAGTTTTTGGAGGTAAGTTTATAAAAATGCCGAATAGCTGTGGTAATCCAGGAATAAGAAGAAGTAACCTGTGAAAGACTCATTTCAACAGAAAATATGGAAAGACTGTGCCTATTTGGTAAAGAATTAATCTCAATGAATCAATGACTCTTATGACGACACGGAGGCAGCTGAGGGTGACAACGGCACAGCTTCCATTGTCTCCACACTGGACTTTGAGGGGTTTCTGCAGGTTGATGATGAGGAAGTGGTACAGAGGAAGCAGCACACTTGCCTCATGCTGAGAGGCCATAGTCTGTCTCAAGCCTTGGAACCCCTCCCCTCTCCCCCCGTCCATTCAAGCAATCATCAGTCAGAGTCAAGCAAGCATCCGATAATATTGTTCAATCCCATTAAATAAGCTTAACTAATTTCTTTTCCAGGTTGTTAGTGTTTTCTGGTGACCAGTTTGAAGTAGATTTGGGGGTAAGGGGGGCATCTTTTCTGAGATGACAGACCTATTAGTAATTTTCCCCGTAAGATTAGTTATTTCTAACTCGTGGAATTCTCAAGTTGCAGCGTGTGCTCAGTCTCATAAAGCCACAATTTAGGAGATTCCACTGTACCTCCATACCTAGCTTTCTCACAAACTCATTCACCATACTTATTCATTTGGTTGTTGGCCAACCATGCCTCCTACTACCTTCAAACTCACTCTCATATAACCTTTTCACCACCTAATTTATACCCATTAATTCCATACGACCAAACCATCTAAGCATGCTCTCTTCAGCATTTTTGTTCACAGGCTTCCTTATTCCGCATATCATATTATTTCTTATCCTTTCCACTCTCTGCACTCCACACACAATCCTCAGTTGGAAAGCACTATGATTGCATACCTTTGCCATCACCAATAAAAATTTATGATATCCTGCTGTAATTCTTCTTTCCTACCAAATAAATAACTTTTACAGTCTCACACTCTCACATAGTCAACCAACTCTACCATCTTGGTCTGGCCTGTTACATAATTTCTGAGAGCACATACCTCTGTCAATGTCAACAAAATTTATTACTTAATTCTTTTCCATCCAGATCCAGATCCACCTCAAAATCTAATCACCTCCTAAACCCACTCTTCACCTATACACCAATTTCACTAAAATCCAATAACATTTTAAGATACATGCAAATGGACACAGGTGAATACATTACCTCCATTCAGCTTCTCTGGTGAAAGTAATAACCCCAACACTGCTGTAACCCTTACCTTTTTCAGGCCAGACCAAAATATCACAACCATATGTAAATGTGGACACTAAAACTCCTACGTATAATCCTCAAGCAGCTGCCACATGCTTCTTTTCAAGGCCTCTATAGAACCAGCTATATCTATCTATCTATCTTTCTCTCTCTCTCAGCACACACACACACACACACATTCCTTAGTTACAGCGTCTTGGTTAAAGCAGTTTCCATTACCACTGAGAGATGGAAATCTGCACTCCTGCCATTAAAGCACATTTTTTGGCTCAAAAACATCATTATCACATACCTGAGCTGGGTCAAACCCAAGACTCACAAACATTGGCCTGGCACATCTGACCATAACATTATCACAAGAGTGAGCTGTTTTCACTGGCCAGGATCTTTCAGCCATGAATACAGTACAGTCAAGTCACCTATGGCACAGCTAACTGGTTCTGGAACAATTCTGTGCCATAAAAAATCGTGCCAGAGAAATAACTATACTTACGGGAAAAATGGAATTTGGTTCTGGACGGTTGCCCAAAGTTCCCCTTCTCACTTCACTTTTTCCCATTTGCCCCCACTTTACACAGGCACACAATCAAGCAATCAGCCAATGCATGTATTACAAGTAACAACAGGCACAAAAAATGGTAGGGTGATCAGCCTTGTGTCTACTTGGGCATAATACAATTGTTTGTAAAACCGCTATGAACTGGTTAGTGACGAAGCACCTATCTCTGAGCTAAGACGAAGTATAATGCCTCCCATCATCATCATCACGCATATAAGAATGATTATTAATGTGTTAAATGTGAGTTTTGTTGACACTTGAGCATACAAACCTTATTAAAGGAACTTCTTCAGTCATAAATGTGAGTTTTGTTGACACTTGAGCATACAAACCTTATTAAAGAAACTTCTTCAGTCAGTCTTCACTAGGCAGCCTCTGCCATCTTTAATGTTTTGGTCAGTCAGCTGATTGCTGACCAAAACATTACAGATGGCGGAAGCTGCCTGGTGAAGCACTGATTGAAGAAGTTAATTTGATAAAGTTTTCATGCTCAAGTGTCAACAAAACTCACATTTAACACATTAATAATCATTCTTATATACGTGATGATGATGATGGGAGGCATTATACTTCGTCTTAGCTCTGAGATAGGTGCTTCGTCACTAACCAGTTCATAGCTGTTTTACGAACAAACCTATAAACTAGTCACAATACCCAAAGAATCTTTAATGTTTCATTACTTAACATAATGAATTTGGTGAAGTTTAACCTCCTCATAAGAGACAAAAAAGTTCCACAGTTGGAGTACTTGTAGTATGGAGCTGAAGTGGTCTCCATCTTCTTTGTTTACAACCAGGGGACTTTGCCCGGGCGTTTCAAACGTTGCTGCGCCGTTGCGCCATAGGTGTTCTATTCGTGTGGTTCAATTTTGGGGGGTCTGGCACCTTGCCGTGTCATAGAAATTTGCATTATGGAAGCCCGCGCCATAGGCGACTTGACTGTACTCGTTTTTCTTTGGCCCACACCATCACAGCTAGGGTAGAAAGTGAGTTTCCTGAAGCACTGCCCACACTCTGCAGTCGCAAGTGGCAATAATCAGGGCCAAATACAAGCTAAAACTATATTTTCTATCTATCTATAGCAATGCCATAATCTGTAAGTCTGATATCTCCAATTTTCAACTCAGCACAGCCATCTCCATAATTCAAGACTTATCTATGATCAGTGAATGGGGACAAAACAACCTTGTCTCACTTAATGCTAGTCTATCTATCTATCTATTGCCAGACGCCTCAATCCCGAACGGGGTGGCCACAAACAAATCGCCTCCATGTCACTCTGTCCCCTGCCATTTCACTACCATGCTCCCAACTCACACCCCCCTCTCTCATATACCTCTCCACTCCATCCCTCCATCTCATCCTCGGCCTCCCCCTCCCTCTTGCCCCCTCCACCTCACTCACATACACTCTCCTCGTCAATCTTTCACTCTCCATCCTCTCCACATGCCCAAACCACCTTAACGTGTTTCTCCTAACGCTTCCCATCACGCCCTCAACCACACCACAACGCACCTTCACTTCCTCATTTGTTAGTCTGTCTCTCCATGTGATTCCACATGCTCCTCTCAAATAACTCATTTCCACTGCTCTCACTCTTGACTTCTGTCCTTCCAACAGGGTCCAAGCTTCACTTCCATATGTCAGAGTTGGTATCACAATACTGTCATGTAACAACTTTTTCACTTCCATGCTCACCTCCCTGTTTCTTATCACTGCTTTCAACGAACCAGCAACCTTCCTTCCCTGCTGTACCCTTTCGAGCACTTCACCCTCCAGACTACCATCCTTACTCATCACACTGCCCAAGTACTTAAATTCACTCACATTCTCCAT
>JAGKTI010000243.1:80721-96867 GCA_018397915.1 Birgus latro | reverse complement strand
AATATGTTATGTGAAGCTAAAGAATATGGTGAAAGTTCTTGGCATATCAGATTGAGCCAGGATTCCAGAGGCTTGAATGATGAGTGAATGGAAGTGTGGCCCATTGGACTGGGCAAACTTGGGCTGTCTGTTTTGTGTGTGTGTGTGTGTGTGTGTGTGTGTGTGTGTGACTCTGGGCATAGGCTTCACAGCCTGCTCTCAAGGCCCAGTAGCCCTACTTCATACCATACACCTCTACATGTCACCACTTCAGTGCTAACACCCACCATCCATATTGAATACATGCTAGGGCTGTCTCATTCAAAACTGGTGTATTGGTATTAGCGGGGGTATTTTTACGGCACGTCGACGGGTCTTCTGGTAGATCAGTTAAGTCTGATTTTATGAAATTCAAATCCTTAAACTGTTCCCTGCCCCAGCAGGGATTTGAACCTGGGTCCAGTAGGACTGCAGGCCACCTCTCTACTGATTAAGCCACCGTCTCCCCTTACCCCTGCCCTAGGGTGGGAAAGGAGGTCTGGATGACAATAATGATGATGATGATGATGATACTCTCGAGCCCTAATGCCCCATACCATCTCTCCACTTCCTAAACTTTTTATGTGCCTCCCTTTCATTCTCTGCATTCAGTACCAAATCATCAGCATACAACAACTTCCATGGGAGTTGATTTCTGAAGTCACAAGAGACGGCTTCAAGCAACACGATACACAATAAGGGGCTGAAGACTGACCTCTGATGCACACCAACATACAAAGAAAACTCACTCAAATATCCAGTCACTCTCACCCGGGTGCAAGCACCCATATACATAGCCATAACCACTCTAACCAGCCACTCCTTGATCCACCTCCAGTAGAACTCTGTAAATGGCCTTCTCCAAATCCACATAAACAAAGTACAGATCCCTTTTCTTTCCTATATATTTTTCCTGAAGCTGTCAAACAGTGAATATGGCATCAGTGGTCCCTCTGCTTGGCATAAACCCAAACTGCATCATCATCATCTGGATCTCCTTTCCCACCCAAGGGCAGGGTAAGGAGTAGCAACATCCAGTCCAATGGGCCATGCATCCATTCACTCACCATTCAAGCCACCGGAATCCTGCCTCTATCTGATATGCCAAAAACATTCACCACGTTCTATAGCCTCACATAAACGTATCCGATAGTCAATCCGGACGCTGTCATATTAAAAAGGGCTGCCAAAACCCTGATCATGCACTTCTCCTCACAATATTCATCCAGCTAGCTCAATCTCTTGTCAGTCCCCTAGCCTCACCGACTTCCATACCTCTCTTCCTCACATCCCTCCACCTTCTCCTTGGCCTACCTCATCTCCTCCCTCCTTCAGAGTCGTTAAGATATACCTTTTTCATTGCTCTATTGTTATCCATTCTCTCCCACATGACCATACCATCTCAGTACAGACTATTCAATTCTGGTGTCCACAGACTTCCTCATTCCACAGCTTTCACGAATCACATTATTTCGTACCCTATCCATTCTCTGAACTCCACATACATTCCTCAGCAGTCTCATCTCCACTGCTCCTACTCCTGACTTTTCACTTTCATGCCACACCACAGACCCACATCCATATGTTAAAGTTGGCACTAATACTCCTTCACGTAAGCCTTGTGTAGCTGCAACACTCAAGCCTCTGTTTCTTATCAAGGCCTGCATTGCACCAGGTCCTTTCCTTCCTTGTGTCACTCTACTTTCCACTTCTTTTGCATATTTTTCTTTCTTTTCTATCACTGTACCCAGGTATTTTAACTCTCTTACCAATTCCAGTCTCTTTCCATTCACTGTAACATCACACTGGGAGTCACCTTCTCTCTCAATAACCATCACTTTACTCTTCTCTACATTTACTCTCAAGGCACGACGCCCACAGACATTAGCAAAACTCGGCACTAGTCAACCAAGCTATTGTCCAGTATCTGCAAGTAGTAATGCATCATCAGCATACAACAAATTTGAGATATTCCATCCATCAAGATTCATTACCAATGCCATCCCCCTCTCCATTACTCGTGTTCTTACTTCTCTCATCACTCCATCCATATATATACTGAACAACCATGGGGACATCACATAACCTTGTCACATGCCCATGCCAATTGTGAACCATTCACTTGGATGCCCATTTACCCTTACACATGCCTCACTACCAGCATAAAAACTCTTGATGGCACCAACCACCTTATCATATACACAGTACATGTGCAAAACCTTCCACAATCATTCTCTGTCTACTTTGTTATATGCTTTTTCCAGATCCATGAATGCCATAAACACCTTATAGTCCTTCTCACAAGCCTTCTCCACTATCTGCTCACTGGAAATATTTGATCCACACATCCTCTTCCTTAAATCCACCCTATTCATCGCTCACAGTGACTTCTGATATCTCTCTTACTTTCTCTATTATAATTCTTCCATATACCTTCCCTACAACACTCAATAAACTTATGCCACGATAATTCTTGCGCTCACTTCGCTCACCTTTATTTTTGTAAAGGGATACAATCACAGCCTTTTTCCACTCTACTGGCACAGTTTCACTCGTCCATGCCTTCTTACATATCTCCAACAAACACTTCATTCCGCTCTCTCCACTACACTTAATCATCTCTGCATACACCTCATCAACCCCAGCTGCTTTCCCATTTTTCAGCCGTTTCACAGCGCTCTTCACCTGTGCGGGTGTTGCGTTTCCTATCACTGCATTCCTTCTCTTCACATTCCCCAAAACCAATCATATTTACAGCAGCTCTGCTCTCTCTCTTCCCATTCACCAGGCTTTCAAAATATTCTTTCCATCTGGTCCTTACTTCATCCCCATGGGTTAATAATCTACCACTTACATCCTTCACACTTTTACATTGCTTTCTGCCATCACTTCTACATTTCCGCACCTCTTTCCAGAATAACTCCCTATTTTCAGAGTAATTTGCATTCATTTTTCTTCCTAGATCATTTACCTCCTTCTTTTTCCTTTTCAGTAGTCTCTTTCCATGCTTCTTGCCCTCAATATATTCATTTCTTATTTCAATTGAGCCCCTTTCTCTTGCAAAATCTGCTTCCAAGAGATTAGGTGTGCTAAGCTGACTCCGAACTTTCTTCACCCCTGCACAGCTGTTGATCTTGTACACGGGTTTTATTCGCCCATGTATGGAGTACAACTCTCGTGTGGGGAGGCTCCTCACATGCAGCTCTTCTCAATAGGGTGGAGTCAAAGGCTTTTCGTCTCATTAACTCTCCTCCTCTTACTGATTCCCTTCAACCTTGTCTCTTCGCCGCACTGTTGCATCTTTATCTCTCTTCTATCGCTACTTCAACAGTCACTGTTCCTCTGAACTGTCTGCTTGCATCCCTTCCCCTCTACGACGGGCGCCTAGTACCCGTCTGGCAACAAACTCTCATCCCTTTTCTGTCCAACTCTCTAATGCAAGAGTTAACTGTTACTCCCTTCATTTATGCAACTGGTCAACTCTGGAACTGTCTTCCTCTGTCTGTATTCCCTACTTCCTATGATCTCCAGTCTTTCAAACGTAGTGTGTCCAGGCATCTTGAAATTAATGGATCTTGAATTTGGCTCTCTTTTGCATTGTTTTTGCTTTTTCTTGGAAGGAACAGTATGCAGGCCCATGGCCTTTGGTTCCTTCTTCCTTAAAAAAAATAAATAAATAAATAAATAAATAAATAAATAAAAAGACACTCTAGCCATTTCTTCCTCTTTTCCTACGCTGCCCTCTTAGCCCACCATGACGTACATTTCTTCTTTGTTGTTACTCTTGCCACACCACACACCGCTTCAGCATTCCTAAGTAATCCCTATATGCATTCTACAGGCTGTCCAATCCACTGATTTTAACTCCTCCCCTACTTTGGTCCTGTATTCATCTGCCATTTCTTTGATCATCAGCTTCTCGACTTTTCTCCCTGACTGCTCCTCTCTCTCCTGGTTCACCTCACTCCTCTCAGCTTGTCTTGCATACCACAATCATATGATCTGACAGACCTCCACATTGTCCTCCCATGGCCCTCATATCAGCAACCATTCCCAGCATCGACCTCTCTACGAGCACATAATCAGTCAGGCACCTTTCAACACAATCCCCATTCCCTCTATATCACATATATTTATGTGCATTAGGGTGGGTCGAAAAGGAACCAACTTAGGGTTTCCAGGTTGAAACACAGTCAGAACGGTGCTCCTTTACAATGACAGTAACACTATGAAGAAAAATGTTTCAATATATACGTGCCTATTCCAGCAACTTGGATATAAGAGTTATTTCTCAAAAAACTTGGAACACAATCCCCATTCCCTCTATACCACGTATATTTATGTGCATTAGGGTGGGTCGAAAAGGAACCAACTTAGGGTTTCCAGGCTGAAACACATCAGAACGGTGCTCCTTTAAGATGACAGTAACACTATGAAAAAAAATGTTTCGATATATACGTGCCTATTCCAGCAACTTGGATATAAAAATAGAGTTATTTCTCAAAAAACTTGGAAACACATGCCATTTTTTGGATGAAGTAAAATGCAATTTCTTTGTTAAATTTCAACTTTAAAAGTAACAGTTGAAATAAATGTATTCAAATCATATGAAAGGCATTATATCATGCAAAAGAAAAAGAACAGTAGAAATGGCATGAACAGCTGAACACATCAAATGTCTTGTTTACTTTCACGCTTTGGGATCAAGCTGCGAGATCACTTTACATTGGACGAGCATACCATGATATGATTCATACCCAAATACTTTACTTGTGGTGGATGTGACATCCTTGAAGCAGTGTTCCACTCCTTGGCAATGGCAAGGGTACACATCCAGTACAATGGGTTGGCTTTCATCCATTTGGTCCAGTCTGTTCTTCAGCAACTGAGGAACTGTGGCAGAAAAAAGCTCTACCAGCTCAGTGTACTTCTTGACATCCAAGTTCATCTTCAGTGCCGATTTTCCAAATATTCTAACTGAGGCTTGGTCATCATTCTCAATCATCTGTGCTTGTTTCATCAACCTGATCGCCATCAAGCGTATGCCAACATATTCATCAGAAACAGCCAACAACTGGATGTTCTCTGGGTGAGAGAAGTAGCATGTTAATGGCAAGCACAGGGCGAATGATTGCCTGATCCTCCAACGGCACCTTTTAAAGGAGCTCCACCATGAAGAAGAAATTTTTGGCTCCATCCTGACACAAGCTGTTGGCTTTCACCCTGAACCACACAGGAGCACAGTAGTTCACAATGAATGAAACGAGATGTTTTAGGGTTGGTGATGGTTGCTCCTTTGACATGTAAAGTCGCAGTACGTGATTAGCTTTCGTAAGCCATCTGACATGATTTAGTTGTCCTGGTCATGCAGGTCCCACACCTTCATCAGTATCTCCACTTGGCAACTGCACTCCCAAACATGCCCGGTACAGGTAGCCCTGATCTTTGCTGAGATTACTTACAACTCCTTCTGGTAAAATGCAAGTTTTTCCAGCAACACATTCATAACCAATAAATGGAGGATCTTTTGGGTCAAATTCAAGCGACTGACCTACTTCTCCTCCGCAGCCTCGTCGACCTGTCGTCGAACCATCAACTGCCTTGAAATACCTTCGGAAAATTATTTCAACATGATGCAACAAACAAACAAGCCACTGTAGTGGTCTGCCAAGCTGTGTTTCGAGCTCACGGATCACTCCATTATTCTCTTTCCAGTATTGACGTTTGTCCCATGACAGACGATAGCTTGCAAAGAATCTGTTGAATCTGTTTCTTGAATGACAGACATGACTTCCTTAGAAATATCTGCTGCTCTTCCACTTTCAGGAGAAACGTGGTTGATGTAAATGGAGTCAAGAATAGCAGGTACTGAGTAGTGATCTTCCTTACTGATTCTCTGACCATCTGGGGTTTTCCTGAATATCTGATCGATTTTTCCATAGAAACCGATGCAATCGATCTCCTTCAAGTCATTATGCAGTTGCAATGTGGCATCTTTCCAGTATTTTCTCTGATGGTGGAGTTTACTGGGATCAACTTTATTTTCTTCACAAAGAATATTCATATCAGTGCTGCATTCACAATGGAGCAGATGTCTCTACTGCTTACTTGACATTGATCAGCTACACGACTCAGCTCAGGAGAGACCAATCTGTTCTGACTGTTTACTTCCATCTACTTCTGAAGTATCATCACCAACATATTGATCATATTGTTCACCACAGGCATCACTTCTGTCAATACGTGCTGTCATTATATCTTCTTTATTTTGCTTAGTATCTTTAGTGGACTCTTCATACAGCTTCCTTTTTATCACTCTATTTGCTGCACACTTATTTTGTACTGTCTTCTTCCGGTCAGTTCCACCAATATACATTTTTCTGCAACTATTTTGGTCAACCCAGAAAGGTCACTCCTCAGGCAGTATCTTGTCTGCTCTAGCACACTCAGACCTCTCACATGCATTGAAGTTTTTGAAAAATTTGCAATGAATAATGTTAAATAAGGTGTCAAAGCTGGCGAGTTTCTCTGTGTAGGTGTTGGAAGTTCTTTTGCTCACTGGATATTTCTTAAGCTCCTGTGCCTTTGCTATCAGGCATTTCACACGAATAACAACACTGGTGTAATCAATAGTTGAGATGGAAGCTTTCTTGTAAATTCCTGCTACGTCAAGTGCAACAGTTTTTGCATAGGATTGGGTGCTCAATGACGGATTTGTGGATTTATGTTCCAAATATATGTGGTAGGTGGGGGAGCTCACCATCCACTCACTCAATGTATTGCTGCTCTCGAGCGTCTGCCCTTTACTCTCCCCAATCCTTCTTTCCTTCAATACTCTTGTCTGTCTGTCTTTCCTTTATTCTTTCATTGTCCTTCTGCCAACGGGTTGCTTTACAATCCCTCTTCTGTCTTTCTTTCTCGTCCTTCTGCCTGTGGGTGACTCTTCACAGAGTGGCGAGCCAGATGGTTTCCTGTACACCAGGAAACCATTTACTATGCTAGGTGGTAACCATATAACCAAATTTTGGCACCTGGTGGTTTTGTGGGTAATTATGGCGCTCCAATCAGATTGAGCCGGTGAAGGTTTATATCCAAGGGGTGGTTGGGGTTTATTGCTCATGTAATGCCACTAAGGGATGAGTGAGGCTGATCACTCTCATCTTAAATGTCAGGACCAACTTGCCTAGGCCTGGGCTCCTACGCTCCTCTGTGGGGCAACATAGGATTGGATGATGGATGGATGGATAGATGGATGTTCCAAATATGCCCTTATGACATCACAGCTCGCGGGACTGATTTACTGGAAGACTGCATGATGAGCCGAAAACAAAGTATTTCATGCTTTCTCGTATGCTGCAACTGGCCATGATTCCAGTAAAATATGCAGACTCATACAAAATTCAAAACTGTAAACCAGCACCAGTTCATGTAGTTGGTAACAGAAATTCAAAACAATTGGTTATCATTTACAGAGCTACGAATCACTGGTAATTACTGAATGCTTGGAGCATCAGTGCTGTAAAAACTAAACTGAAAGTTGCTGGAGTACCACTGACTCATTTTTAAAAAATACAATTAATTCATGTGAAAACATACTATTGGGCACCAAAATAGCCATGTTTCGTCAAATTTTTAATTTTCGACCCGCCCTAATGTGCATCTTTGTGTTTGAAATACGAGTTCCAAATGCACAACCTCCTTTCCAATCCTTCAGCCGCTTCCCACTATCACTTTCTCCTGGCACTCCATTACAACCTACTATGTCATCCTCAGGATCAGTGCCTACTCTTCCATTCATATTGCCCCAAAACCTGTCTTTCTCTCTCTCACTCCTGTCATCACACGATGCATACGCTACAATCACAGCCACTTTCACCTTCTCACACTTGAACTTGACATACATACATCTCGAGCTGACACATTTGTAATCTCTCATTCCACTTAGCCACACTTCATTCATCAACAAAGCAACTCCTTCCTTGCATCTTCCTCACCCATTCATGCCCGACCTCAAACACTTTACACCCTCCCACTCCTCCACTTCACACCCTTTCATCTTTGTCTCACACAATGCCATCATGGCATATCTCGCACTCTTTAACACACTCACCACTTCCACTCTCTCGCTCTTCATTCACACCTCTTACATTAAACATGGTCAAGTGAATCTGCCCATTTGGTTGGGGCCCTGGGCAGTTACTGGGCTCTCTGAGGCTCTCCGAAACTCTGCCATGATTAAGTGGTTTTAGATAAGGGAATCTGGGAGACACTGAACCTGGCCAAAACCCCTGGTTATACAGTTACCATCCAGCATAGTAAATGGTTTCCTGGGTACAGGAAACCATTTGGCTTATCACTTGGTGTAGAGACCATAAGGCATCCCTATACTGAGCGAGTGGATGATGGGCACCCCCATCTACCACAAATCTAAAACTTAACCAAACACGCCAAAACAGCATAAAATAGATTAGGTTAATAATTGTACATTAAATTCTTACTAATTTTGCATTAAATTGTTTATTCAAAGTGGAAATACATGAACATACACATCTTTCACCACCACCTTATGCTTGAGACAATCAGCTGACTTTGTTTACAATACACCGATGGACTTGGCGTGGTGTAACAACTTCATACTCCATGTGTGCGTGCATATCTAACCCACAGAATGCTTAGTTTACTGTTTATTTATGATGCAAATATGATAGTACACACCCATCTATGCCTGCATTACTGAAATTTTAATTAATAATTAGTAAGGCCAATGAGTGACCTTAGTAATAGCCATCTCAACCAACAGGCCTATCCCAAACCATGATCTTTGAAACAAATTTTTTTGGGAAAAAGTACGCATTATATGGCAGGAAATATGGTAGGCCGGTTAAGTTATGAAAATTTAGGTTCACTTTGGATAAATTAGTACTGATTAGGGTAGATTCATGCCAAAAACAATGTTGTGAGATGGAGTCCATCAGTCTTCAGCATACAAGTTGGTGTTCACCTTTTTGGTGCTACTGGGTTTTGTTAACAGAGTTTACTACCACTGTGGCAATTAGAGTCCCCACAAACTCCTGAAAGTTGCAAGTGTTCGCCAGATCACTTAATCACGTGGGGTTACTACCCGCTCAGGGTTGGTGTACCTTCCTTTAAAAAAAATCCTGTCGAGATTATTGCTCAAGCATAATGCATTATCCCAGTATTACTGTAATCTCTCTACTTTCCGGATGACCACTATCCACCTACACCACTGTTCGGACATCGTAGGCTGATGTTCAAAACCCAAAAATGCCAAAAAATTGCAAAAAATACGGAAAAAAACTGGTTTTTTCGACCCGTAAGTTTGAATTTGGCAAACGGCCTTGTTTACATTCCATTCTCACTGTCTCCCCCTCCCGCCACTCCGACAATTGTCTCTGAACTGCCATGAGTTTTTGTTTACGCAATCATAATTCACAGTGCTAAGGATTAAGTGCAATTCAACACTGAATTACTGTACATGCTTCAAGAGCATTTTCACCACTGTCAGAGCTTTAGAGGTGGGGTAAACAGCCACCACGGATGGGTAAGTACACTGTCAGCTGCCAAATATTTTCCATAATCACTTCTAGATCCTCATTCTCTGGTTATATTTTATTTACTTCATGCTTTGTGTCCCATATTTGAGTGCAAAGGCTGTGAAAGAGGTGATTTTCTCAGTGATTACCATGTCTCTTACATATGTTCACTGTCTAGTCAACTGGTGAACATATTTGCCCAACTCACCTCTAAATCATAATTTTTCTGGTTACATTTTATTTATTTCATGCTTTGTGTCCCATATTTGAGTGCACAGGCTGTGAAAGAGGTGATTTTATCAGTGATTACCATGTCTCTTCAATACATTCACTATCTAGCCAACTGGTGTACATATTTGCCCAACTCACCTCTAAATCACCATTTTCTGGTAACAATTTATTTATTTCATACTTTGTATCCCATACTTTAGTGCATAAGATTTGAGAAAGGGTGATTTTCTTAGTGATTGCCATGTCCAATACTTACTTACACGTATATGCTGTCAACTTGTGAACACCTCTGCCTTACTCACCTCAAAATCATCATTTTTTGGTTAAAATTCAATTAATTTATGCTTTGTGTCCATTATTTATGTGAATGGGGTCTTAAATAAGTGCTATGCATGTCCGGTAGGGAGGTAGGTAGGTGGTTTTCTGATTTAGGTTAGGTTAGGGTCAGGAATGACTGATGCTGGAGCTTCAGGGCCACTATCCGGACAAGACCACTTTCCGGTCATGCCTTTGGGTCTATTACAATGGACAGTGGAGAGATTACTGTTTTTTCATCTTAGATATTTTACTGATGCTCTAAGCGAGATTCACGCTGAAAACTTCTCCACTGAGTTTACTAAAAACCATGAAAGCTTATTGTGTGTTTTTGCATTCAGCACATTTTTATCAAGTGTTATGAATCTCAGTTGTTGGAAAAATTTATCATACAGTTTCCAAAGATCGTAATCTTTCATTTGGCAAATCCTGGCTTGATTCTATTCATTATACACTTAATAATAGTAAATATTGTACGACCGAAATCTTACGTGGCCGAAATCAGCAATCCAAATTTTTAAAGACACGGTAATCCTCTTGCTTTGAGAAAACGTCTCAGTTCTGCTACAGTCTATTTTTCTACACACATTTTAGCTGTGCAGTCGACCATGGCACTATATTTTCCGGATGTATTGACTGATTTCAAAAGGTGTAGGGGTCAGGTGTGCTGTATACACATCACCAGCGCCGCCCTGGGCCCCTGGTGGTGGGGACACAAACTACGCCACCCTACCGATGAGAAAGCGCCTCCATATGAGCTCAGTGAGTTCATACGATCTTCGATTGTTTACGTACCATATTTCCTTCATTTGTTATGTAATAATACAATTTCCCCTTTACCATTTTTCCTTACAAATGTACATTCACACCTAAAAACATGACAGTGATCAATACTCAGGCAACATAATACTCGCATGTAGGCTGTCCCTAAACCGAGATGGATGCAACCTTCCGTTTCTATTTTATTTTGATAAAGAAGTCATTTATTTCTCCAGTATTATACGTAGATAACTCAATAAATATCCTATTTTCAGTAAAGCAAGACAAAAACTGTATAACAGAGGGTAATTCAAGTTGACCTCACTTTTGCACTTTACATTAAGTTATCTGGCGAGTGGTGGCATCTTTTTCCAGTTTGTGGGGGCTCCCATTATTTGCCACCATAAAAATAACTGAAAAATATGGAAAATAAATTTTAAGAAGTGAACTAGTATGGTCTTGCTGCTGTTTAACCCCCTAATGGCCGTGGGTTCAGAAATTTGCATGCTCCCTTGGCTGATCCCAGGACCATTTTTCAGTGTTCTAAAAAACGATTTCTCTTTCTTAAAGACGTGAAGAGAATTGTCTGGCGCACCTGGCAATGCACTTTTTTAGATTCCTAAACCCATCTTGTTATGATTCATGGAAGATATCATAAAATTACTATGCATGTGCATTTAACACGTAAACATGAGTGAAAACGTCCAAGAAAAAGTGACTGCCAGAGAGTTTGAGATGGTAGAGTAGGGTCGGGTAAATGTACCAGTAACCTTCAATCCCTTCCCAAAACTTTTCACAGTTTCCTATGGCTCAGGCTGAATTGATGTCACCGGTACGTTTGCAGTGAAGCGTCTCCTGATGTTGGAAGGTATTGAGGGGTCAAACTAAACCACATATTAACCTCAACTACCAGGAGTCAGTAAAAATATCTCTGACTCCGACTCCTTTACGTGATCAATTCTCATGTAAAGTACTTGGGTGCGCTGCTAGGCCAGTTGTGCCACTTCGTGAGAAATTCCCACATTTTTGTGGGAGAAATTAGCGTTTGTGGGAGCTCTTGTGGGAGGACATTTCAGGCAAGCAATCTGTGGGATGTTTTTGTGGGAATATTGATTTAACGTGAATTTACGATATTATATACACTAATAATACAAGTGTTGGATGCAAGAATGTGGAGAGAGTGGGGGAATGGAATCTCTGACCATCACTTAGTGATGGACAGGGTAAGGCTAGAAAGAAAGTGGGTGAAGCAACCATGGGGAAATAGCTCCTATGAGAAGAGTAGAGAAGTTACAAGATAGTGAGAAAATGGAAGAGTATAAGAGCATAGTGGAAGAAAGATTGGGAAGGTATGATTTAGAGCAGATGGAAGGGGTGGAAGATGTATGTAAAATTTTCACGGAAGAGATAGGCACAGCGTGTGACATGGTTTGTGGAGTGAAGAGGAGATGCAGGGGTGTGTAAGGGACAGCATGGTGGAATGATAAGGTGAAACAATCTGTGGAACAAAAGAAGAAGGCATATAGTGAATGGCTAACGAGCAGAGATAGGGGAGAAGATGAGAAAGAGAAGAGAGAGGTATATGTGAGCTGGAGAGAGGTGAAGAGATTGGTGAAGGAGAGTAAGAAGAAAGTGGATGAGGAGTTTGGGAGGAATCTGAGTGTAAAGTGGAGAGAAAGAAATTGTTTTGGAAGGAGGTAAAGAAAGTAAGACAGTGTGAAAAGGGAAATAGTAGGGGAGTGAAAGATGGGAATAATAGACTGCTGGTGGAGAAGAGAGAGAAATTGAGGAGATGGAAAGAGCACTTTGAGGATTTGTTGAATGTAGAGAGTGAGAGCAGTGTAAGTATAAGTGGTTGGGGAATGGCTGGGAGAAGAAGAGATGAGAGGAGGGAGGAAGAGATCAGTAGGGCAGAAGTAGTGGAAGCAATGAAGATCAAGATGGGAAAGCCCCAGGAAATGACGGAGTGCGTGGTGAAATGCTGAAGTATGGGGGTGAGACTGCTGTGGAATGGATATGGAAGTTAAGAAGATTGGCTTGGGAAGAAGGAAGGGTTCCAGAGGACTGGAAATCAGGTATAATTGTTCCTTGATATAAAGGAAAAGGGGAGAGAGAAGTATGTGGTAACCATAGGGGTATTTGCCTTCTTAGTGTGACTGGAAAGATATATGGTAGAATATTTATTGACAGGGTTAGGCATATAACAGAGGAGTTAGTTGGAGAAGAACAAGGGGGATTTAGGAAGGGAAAAGGGTGTGTAGATCAAATATTTGTTCTAAGATGTTTAGTGAAGAAGTATCTAAAGAAGGGAAAGAAAGTGTATATCGCCTTCATGGACTTGAAGAAAGCTTATGACAGAACAGACAGGCAAGGTATGTGGAAGGTATTAAGAATATATGGAGTAGAGGGGAAATTGTTGAGTGCTGTGAAGAGTATGTATGAAGGAGCTAGGGCTACTGTGCGAGTGGATGGTGAGCTGAGTGAGTTCTTTGATCTAAATGTGGGACTGAAATAGGGTTGTGTGATGTCTCCATGGCTGTTTAATATATACATGGATGGGGTTGTAAAGGAGGTGCAAGGTAGGGTAGTGGATGTGGGAGTGGCTCTAATGAATGAGGGTGAGATGTGGAAGATTACGGTGTTGTTGTTTGCTGATGATACAGTATTGTTGAGTGAAGATGAATGGGAGTTGCAAGGTTTGGTGAATGAATTTGGGATAGTGTTTAAGAAGAGGAATCTGAAAGTCAATGTAAACAAGAGTAAAGTTATGGTGTTTGAGCGGAATGGAGTCACAGAATGCACAGTGAGGTTGGATAGTGAGGATGTGGAGAATGTGAGTGCATTCAAGTACTTGGGTAGCGTGATGAGTAAGGATGGAAATTTGGGGGACGAAATACTTGAAAGGGTACAGCAGGGAAGGAAGGTTGTTGGTTCACTGAAAGCGGTGATGAGAAATAAGGAGGTGAGTATGGAAGTCAAGAAGTCACTGTATGATAGTATTGTGATCCCTACCCTGACATACGGAAGCGAGGCATGGACCTTGCTAGAGGGTAACATGTCAAGAGTCAGAGTAGTGGAAATGAGTTACTTGAGAGGAGCATGTGGAGTGACACGGAGGGACAGGTTGATGAATGAAGAAGTGAAGGGAATGTTGTGGGGTGGATATGGATGTGATTGAGAATATTAGGAGAAATATACTGAGGTGGTTTGGACTTTCTGACCACCACTTGGTGGTGGCCAGAATCAGAACCCAAACAAGATGGAGGAAGAGAAGAAGGGAAGGACAGGAGGAAGTATTTGTTACAAGGAGGGTAGAAAAGTTACAAGAGGATGGAATAAAGGCTGAATATAAAAGGGAAGTGGAGGAGCGATTGGGTAAATATAGATTGGAGCAAATGGGGAATGTGGAAGGTGTGTGCGAGGTATTCAATGAAGAAATCTGTGCAGCATGCGAGGTGGTGTGTGGGGTGAAGAGAAGACGAAAGGGGGTTCAGGGAACAGCATGGTGGACTGAAGAGGTGAGAGAGGCTGTGGCACAAAAGAAGAAAGCATATAATGAGTGGATGAGGAACAGGGGCGATGAAGAAGCTGAGAGACGGACGAGAGAGTTATATGTAGTGAGGAGGAAAGAGGTGAAAAGATTAGTAAGAGAGAATAAGAAGAGCGTGGATGAGGAATTAGGAAGGAATTTGAGTGCAAAATGGAGGGAATGTAAGAAAATGTTCTGGAAGGAGGTAAAGAGAGCTAGACAGGGTGCCAATGAAGTCAGTGGAGGTGTGAAAGATAAAAATGGTAGATTACTAGTGGAGAAGGGAGAAAAAGTAAACAGATGGAGAGAACACTTTAATGAACTGTTGAACATAGAGAATGAAAGTAATGCAAGTATAAGTGGCTGGGGAATGGCAGGGAGAAGGAGGGTTGTGAGAAGAAGAAATCACCAGGATGGAAGTGGTGGAAGCAATGAAAAAAGTTAAAATGGGGAAAGCCCCAGGAATTGATAGAGTGTGTGGTGAAATGCTGAAGCATGGGGGAGAGATTGTAATAGAATGGATGTGGAAGGTGTGCAGATTGGCTTGGGAGGAGGGTAGAGTCCCGGAGGACTGGAAGTCAGGTATAATTATTCCTCTGTACAAAGGAAAAGGGGAAAAAGCAGTGTGTGGTAATCATAGGGGCATTTGCCTTCTCAGTGTAATAGGAAAAGTATATGGTAGGATACTTATTGACAGAGTTAAGGAAATTGCTGAGGAATTAGTTGGAGAAGAACATGGAGGTTTTAGGAAGGGAAGAGGTTGTGTAGACCAGATATTCATTCTTCGATCTTTAGTGGAAAAGATTCTAGAAAAGGGCAAGAAGTTGTATGCAGCCTTCATGGATCTGGAGAAAGGATATGACAGGGTGGATAGACAAGATTTGAGGAAGGTATTAAGAATATATGGAGTGGATGGGAGGTTGTTGAAGGCAGTGAAGAGTATGTATGAGGGTGCTAAGGCTGCAGTGCGTGTGGATGGCAAACTGAGTGAATCTTTCCATTTGAAGGTTGGATTGAAACAAGGATGTGTCATGTCTCCATGGTTGTTCAATCTGTACATGGATGGGGTTATAAAAGAGATACAATACAAGGTCGGGCAGTGGGTGCTGGAGCGGCCCTAGTGAGAGAGGGCAGTGTTTGGAAACTCCCTGTACTGTTGTTTGCAGATGATACTGTGTTGTTGAGCATAGACGAAGGGGAGCTGCAAGGCTTGGTAGATGAGTTTGGGAGAGTGTGTAAGAAAAGGAGTCTAAAGGTGAATGTAGGGAAGAGTAAAGTGATGGTCTTCGAGAGAAGTGAAGCCAGTGAATGTACAGTGAGATTGGATGGGAAGGATATGGAGAATGTGAGTGAATTTAAGTACTTGGGCAGTGTGATGAGTAAGGATGGAAGTCTGGAGGGTGAAGTGCTCGAAAGGGTGCAGCAGGGAAGGAAGGTTGCTGGTTCGTTGAAAGTGGTGATAAGAAACAGGGAGGTGAGCATGGAAGTGAAAAAGTTGTTACATGACAGTATTGTGATACCAACTCTGACATATGGAAGTGAAGCTTGGACCCTGTTGGAAGGACAGAAGTCAAGAGTGAGAGCAGTGGAAATGAGTTACTTGAGAGGAGCATGTGGAGTCACATGGAGAGACAGACTAACAAATGAGGAAGTGAAGGAGCATTGTGGTGTGGTTGAGGATGTGATGGGAAGCGTTAGGAGAAACACATTAAGGTGGTTTGGGCATGTAGAGAGGATGGA
>JAGKTI010000243.1:40461-76114 GCA_018397915.1 Birgus latro | reverse complement strand
CTGCAGCCTCAAGTTTAGGCAAAGATGATGTGTCCATACTACGCAGCTGCCGCTTCATGTGCGCCCATAAATTCTCAATGGGATTGATATCTGGGCTGTTTCCGGGCCAATCTCGAATAA
This sequence comes from Birgus latro, assembly GCA_018397915.1. NCBI lineage: Eukaryota > Metazoa > Arthropoda > Malacostraca > Decapoda > Coenobitidae > Birgus > Birgus latro. The sequence continues at coordinate 75,994 of JAGKTI010000243.1, read as the reverse complement.
AGGGAACCTCACAGTCTGTTAGCCACTGTTTCACTGACTTTGCAACATGTGCAGGGGCAGAATCTTGCATAAATACTCTTGCCTTGGTTTTATCAAAAGAGTCACTTAAAACATCACATAAGAGCTCCAAATAATTGTTCTGGTTCACTTTTTCATTTGCAGGTAGAATTACCAACTCACCAACACCATAATATGTAAAGCAGCCCCAAGCCATGAGTGAGGCTGGGTATTTAACAAACTTGGAAGTGTACTTAGGATCCAGGGGGTCACTGCCTGGTTTGCAGTACACTCGTGATGAAGGGGTACCAGTGACAGTAAATGTTGACTCATCACTCCAAAGCACAGTTTTCCATTGCTCCTCACTCCAGGCAAGATATTTCTTACAAAAATTTACTCTCTTTTTCTTCTGAAATGCAGTTAGCAATGGTTTTTTATGAGCACAAAAACTCCTGTAGCCCAGATCGTCATGCAACAGTTGCTGCACACTTCTGACAGACACATCTGCCAGCAACTGTGGGTTCTTTTCTTTTAAATCTCGTGCTGTTAGCCTTGGATCCTTGCTAAGTTGCCTTGAGATCAGCTGACGGGTCCTGAAGGTTGTCTTACGAGGTCTCCCAGGCTTGGGAAGTGGAGTGGGAGGAATGGCCTCCCCACTGTCCTTGAACCGCTTCACCAGTCTCTGCACTGTCCTCAGTCTAACACCATCTGATTTGCAATAAATGGGAGTTTGTGGCCAGCTCTGTATAAAGTAATCACTTCCACACGTTTGTCCTTGCTTGTGGTTACTTTAGGCATGATGAGAATGTGGTAGGTAACCAAAAAACTGTGTTATTTGAGTCAAAACATGCCCTCGTGGTGCATCACACACAGAGACAATCCTCCTCCTGTGGCTGCCCAAACATTACTGAGCCTGCTCCTGTGGTGCCAAACCTATCAAGCAGGGTTGCCAGCTCCCGTTGAAAAAGCGTCAGCTCATTTCGCATCACAGGGGAGGGTAGTATTGACCCTACTTCACTTAACGCGAAAAAGAATGACATCGGCAAAAAAAGTCAATACTTTCCGCGCCTACTGTATATATATATATATATATATATACAGTATATATACATGAACTAACTCGTAGTACCCTAAATTGCAGAGTTCGTATATAACGGACACGGTTTTCTTCACATTTGCGTGAAATTATTTGAGCCTGCCCTTAGTGTGTGACAGAAAATGAGATGACACACACCCCTCCTTCCCTCCCATGCCTTATACCAATACACAGGCCTACTCCAATATCCGTCAGTGTTGCATACCAGTGGAAGTGTTCGATCAGCGAGCATGTCGGATATCAAACAATTTTCCCCAAAAGATACTGAAGAAAAGGCAAAGATGCATTCCAGGCTCAAACCCAAACTATCATATACCTTGCTCAATCAACAGAGACTCACAAAGAAACACCATAGGTAATGTTATTATCCTCATGAGCATTACTAATGCTAAAATATGAGCCCTCAAACATCACATGCGGGAAGGTGAGGTGGGTGGGACGTGCGGTGTGATAGGCTTCAGGGGAAATGACAGCCAGGCAGTGCGCCAAGCAGGGGTAGGGGAGGGCGGGGGAAAAATAAAGGAGACAAGCAGGGATGGGGGATGGCAGGGGGACATGGAGGGAGACAAGCAAGGGTGGGGGAGGGTGGGGAGACTGGAGAGAGATAAGTCAGGGAGGGGGTGGGAGGGTGGGGGGATAAGGAGGGAGACAAGCAGGGGTGGAAGAGGGTGGTGGGATCAGGAGGGAAACAAGAAAGCCAAACTCCCCTACTACCCTCCCCCTTCTCACTCACTCACCTCGCACACACACACACACACAGGAGACAAGTGGGGGTAAGGAAGGGTGAAGGAATGGGGAGGGAGACAACCAGGGCTGTGGGAAGGAGACATGTCTGGTAGTGCTGAGTGTGGCAGCAGATGGAGGAAGGAAGGGGGGGGAGGGGGGGACCGAGAGAGCCTAGTGCACCACCACATACGCGTTCAGACGCTCTCATTTCAAACCTAGGGTGGAGTCGAGTGTTTGGACTAGAAAATTGATGGCCATTTGGATTGTGAGAATGTTCCCCCATTTCTTTTGTTTGGTCTAGCAAATCATCGGATAGCGATGCGCTGGATCTCAGGGTATGCCTGTAATACAAAGAAAAAAAGTGAATGTGAAAATATGTAAAATTAGCACAGAACCCTAACTTCATATCATCATAGTTTCAACTGTGGCTGCATTACATACACCAGGTTGCGCTTCCAGGCTACAAGTACTGTACAGTATCCATGCATCCACCACTCCATACCAAAATGGACTACCTATCCACATCAGCCGCTGACGGTACCTGAAAGTAGCCATCTGATGCAACTCTGGGTCACACCAAAGATACTGTGCTTACCCCCGACTTCCAGTCGAAGTTGGAGAACTACCAGGCAATGAAGTAACTAATGGTGATGCGTTAATAGTGTATATAATGAAAATAACATAAGTACAGTCAAACACCTACTTACAAAGGATCGACTTACAAAAAATCTGCAGATACAAAATAATAATAATAATAATAATAATAATAATAATAATAATTTTCAGGAAAAAAAAAAGTAATTTACTGATTAAAAGCACACACCAAGTACAAGTCTGTGGTCTGTAACAGATGGCAACTGTGAGCTCCCGCCATCCCCCTGCTTGGAACCCCAGAGCACCGTTGTTATCAACGTAACATCAGCTGTGATTTTTGTCAATTAGACTTGATTATTTTCCCCAATATGTCTCAGAAATGGAAAAGTAGTGACAGTGGTAGGTGTAGCAGCAGAAAACGGCATGCAATTACAAAGGAAACCAAAGTGAACATACTTAAGAGAGTGGTGAGAAGGAAGAAGCTGGGTGATGTGGCACATGTATTTACACTGAATACCTCAACTGTTGGATCATATTCTTGAACATGTAAAACAAGATGTACCAATGCATTCAACATTATACATAAACATATCACTGTCTTTGAATATAAGCCTGTTTATATTACCGTAACCATAGCATCCATCCATTCAATCCTATGTTGCCCCATGAGGAGCATTAAGAGCCTGGGGCTAGGCAAGTTGGTCCTGACATTTAAGATGAGTGACCAGCCTCATTCATCCCTGAGAAGAATTATGCAAGCAATAAACCCCAACCATCCCTTGGATATCAACCTGCACTGGTTTAATACGATCACAGTGCTGTAATTACTCACTTAACCACCAGGAGCCATAATTTGGTTATATGGTTACAACCCAGTGGAGTAAATGGTTTCCTGGTGTACAAGAAACCATTTGGCTTGTCACTCAGTGTAGTCACCCATTGGTAGGAGGAAGAGGAAAGAATGAAGGAAAGAAAGATGGAAGAGGGAGTGTAAAGTCACCTATAGGCAGAAGGAAGAGGAATGAAGGAAAGAAAGTCAGAAGAGGATCATCACTGCTGATTAACCCACCCAGTCCCAACCGATTTTTTACGAAACACACCCTCAAAACCCGACCAATTTTTTTTTTTTTTTTTGCTCAAACCTCTGCTTTTGATGAGAAACATCGAAAATGCATAGAGAAATCGCCCTCCTGAACTTAAAAATGTTGATACAGGTGTCATTCAGCCTTACGTTTTCCTTCTTTTTCAGGGTACCTGGCTAAAGAAAACGAACTATGGAAGGGTTAACTAATTCAAGCCACTTTAAATAACGAATTTATTTATTTGGTACGAATTTATGTGTAGTACAAGTCTATATTGGTTTTCACACAATAATATAGGTGATAAAAGCATTGTTCACTCACCCAAAACCCCAGCATATGGCACCTTCCTTTACGACATTACCACCTCATCACTTCTGTTTGTTTCTACCTCTAGCTTCTTTGTTTCTTTGTCCTCCACCTCAGGAATCACTTTCACCGTGAATTTCGTCATTGGAGTGACCATGGGGCAACATATCTTTACTGGCTAGGTTACTGCTAACAGGTGAATTGCCCAGTGTGGGGGGGAGAGGGGGAGGGGGGGTCAGGTGGGGCCAGGCAGTATCCGCGCTTGACAGTGGGTAGAGGAAGGTTTCCCACATATGCCTACCAAAAATCACTCGCGAATGTTGAAAAATGTGCACACAATGGGCCTTGCAATTGAGTGACGTACAATGCATGTCAGTAGGTCTGTCCGCGGAAAAAAGTAGCGACGTGCATTGTATGTCGGTGGGGCTCGGCGGGTGAACCATACATGCGTGAAAATAGAGGCTACTTAGACTGACAAAAGTTTAAGGGGAGGATTTCATCTGGGTGAATGATATAAAGTGCCAGCAAGAGAAAAGATGGACTTAAAAAATGACTTACTAAAGACCTTCAGGAACCAATTATTTTTGTAAGCTGGGGACAGCCTGTAAATGTAAGCAAATAAATCATAAAATCATGTAATGTATGGAAAATAATGTAAGAAACGTGTGATTTACCATAACTAATGTGACTGTGTGCAGCATGAGTGTTTACTGTGCCTTATGCGAAAATTTATAATCTATCTATCTATCTATTGCCAGACGCCTCAATCCCGCATGAGGTGGCCACAAACAAATCACCTCCCTGTCGCTCTGTCCCCCGCCGTTTCACTACCCCGCTGCTAACTCACACCCCCCCTCTCTCGTGTACCTCTCCACTCCATCCCTCCATCTCATCCTCAGCCTCCCTCTCCCTCTCCCCCCTTCCACCTCACTCACATACACTCTCCTCGTCAGTCTTTCACTCTCCATCCTCTCCACATGCCCAAACCACCTTAACGTGTTTCTCCTAACGCTTCCCATCATGTCCACATCCACACCACAATGCTCCTTCACTTCCTCATTTGTCAGTTTGTCTCTCCATGTGACTCCACATGCTCCTCTCAAATAACTCATTTCCACTGCTCTCACTCTTGACTTCTGTCCTTCCAACAGGGTCCAAGTTTCACTTCCATATGTTAGAGTAGGTATCACAACACTGTCACGTAACAACTTTTTTACTTCCATGCTCACTTCCGTTTCTTATCACTGCTTTCAACGAACCAGCAACCTTCCTTCCCTGCTGTACCCTTTCGAGCACTTCACCCTCTAAACTTCCATCCATACTCATGACACTACTCAAGTACTTAAATGCACTCACATTCTCCATATCCTCCCCATCCAATCTCACTGTACATTCACTGGCTTCACTTCTCTCGAAGACCATCACTTTACTCTTCTTTACATTCACCTTTAGATTCCGTTTCTTACACACTCTCCCCAACTCATCTACCAACCCTTGCAGCTCCCCTTCATCTTCACTCAACAACACAGTATCATCTGTAAACAACAGTACAGGGAGTTTCCAAACACTGCCCTCTCTCACTAGGGCTGCTCCAACATCCACTGCCCAACCTTGTATCTCTTTTATAACCCCATCCATGTACAGATTGAACAACCATGGTGACATGACACATCTTTGTTTCAATCCAACCTTCAAATGGAAAGATTCACTCAGTTTGCCATCCACACGCACTGCAGCCTTAACAACCTCATACATACTCTTCACTGCCTTCAACAACTTCCCATCCACTCCATCTATTTTTAACCCCTAAACAGCGGGTCGTCACTTTCGTGATGGTCAGGTGCAATGGATCATACCGCGGGGCGTCACTTTTATGACTCTGTGTTTTTTTTTATTCGCCCGGGCTTTCAGGTGGTGACTTGTATCATCTATCAGCACTGCCAATGTCCAACAATAATCAGAGCTGCTAATGTCATCAGTACTCCCATCCACTGTTTACAATTTAGCCATTTTCCCCCATTCTAGACTCCCCTCCCTACCTCCCCTTCATTACCCTCTCATGTCGTCTGCTCAGCTGCTCTGCACTAAGTAAATCTTCCCTGGATTTTTCCACTGTTTTCATCCATTGAAATGAGCCCTATGAACTATTCATATACAAAATGACATATATATGCAAAAAATAAGGTAATTGATAGTGCCATACACCTGGAACTGGCTAATTATCACTTGGCAACATCCAACCTGCACTCATTCGCTAATTTCCCCTGCTTTTTTTCCCCATGAATTATGCCATATGAGCTACTCTCGTAATATAAATGTATATAAGAAAGGAAGGAAGAAGCCTGAGTGATATCTATATTCACCTGGAACTATCTAATTTATTATGTATTGTCTAGATATCATACGACTTATTTCTTAGCATATACATTAGCAGATGACATTTTCAACCCTTGGCTACCGAGATATGTACTGTACATTGTTTGGAGATTGTTAGGCGTGAGAGGGTTGAACTTGAAGGTGAGTCTCTTGAGTGTGTGGAGGAGTTTTGTTATTTGGGAGACATGTTATGTGCCGGAGGTGGGGCTGGAGTTAGCTCGGCTGCTAGGGTGAGAAGTGGTTGGAAGAAGTTCAGGGAGCTGTTGCCTCTCCTGACATTGAGAGGACTCTCCTTATGTGCTAAGGGGTCTTTGTATGCAGCATGTATTAGGAGTGTGATGCTGTATGGTAGTGAGACCTGGGCAGTAAAGGAAGAGAATATTTTCAGGTTTAAACATACAGAAATGACAGTGATTAGGTGGATGTGCAGTGCGTCCCTGCGTGCAAGGTCTGGGGGGGCTGGGTTTACGATGGAAGAGTTGAGAGGTAGGATGGGACTGGAGTGTATTGGTGTTGTGATGAGGAGAGGTAGGTTGAGGTGGTTTGACATGTGGAGAGGATGGGGGATGATAATTGGGTACAGAGGGTGAGAGGTGTTAATATTGGGGGAGGGGTTGGGAGGGGTAGACCGAGAAAGACATGGGACGAGGTCATTAAGTGTAACTTAAGGGTTAAGGGACTGAACAGGAAGGCTGCCAGGGATCGAGCAGCGTGGAAAGCCGGCATTAGGTGACCAAGGCCGACGCATGCAAGCATGTTGGAGCATTCAAAAACGAAACGAAACGATTCAGTTTGCTCTCGTCCTTCACGGTGAAATCATGTCGCAGTCGCGCCCCTCCATTTCTGCCGCTTTTGCGCCCATTATAAAAGGCCCTGTGACCTCTACCCCTACTAAACATTGTGTGGGAAGTGGTAAAGGACTGTAGATATATATAAGTGTAATAAAGTACTAGAAATAATAAAGTGTGAGTGTGTATATGAGTAAGAAATGACAGAATACCAGCGGCAAATTAGCGCGAGTGGGAGGCTCGTACGTGCTCGTATTTTACATTGCTTTCACAGTGTTTTTTTTTTTTGGAGTATGGATTCCAAACTACTTGGAAATCATTAAATAGTGTTTCTAGTGTTAATATCTGGCAGTGGTATTCATATTACGGGAAGTCGGGAAGTGTAAAGTGTAGACTTAGTTACCCAACTTCAGAAGTCTCCACAAGTCCTACTGTAGTCGACGAGTGCTAAAAAAAAAACATCCCAGAAGAAAGCTGAAGGTATGTGCCATATGCATATGTAATTATAATATTCTAGGACTAATAAATGATTTTTGGAAAATATTTTTAAACAGTCAGTTGGAACGTGAATATCCCCGTGGGATGGACATGGCGCGCCTCCGACAACCCCACGGTTTAAAGGTTAATACTTTCCACAATCTTTGTCTATCCACCCTGTCATATGCTTTCTCCAAATCCATGAAGGCTGCATACAACTTCTTTCCCTCATTAAAAAAAAAAAGAAGCCCAACTTCCTATCATCACAGTTTCGACTGTGGCTGCACTGCATAAACCTAGTTGCATTTTCATACTACAGGTACTGCATGCATCCGTGTGTGTGTGTGGGGGGGGGGGGGGGGGGCTTCAGGGCCTATCCCAAGGCCCAGTGGTCCTCCTACACACCTCTACATGTCACAACTTTGGTGCTAACACCCACCATCCATACTGAATACATGCTAGGGCTGTCTCATACAGGACTAGTGTATTTTTATGACATGTTGGCAGGTCTTCTGGTACATCAGTTAAGTCTGCTTTTATGAAATTCAAATCCTTAAACTGTTCCTGCCCCAGCTGGGATTTAATTCTGGGTCCATTAGGACTGCAGGCCGCCTCTCTAACGATACAGCCACTGCCTCCCCCAAAACACCTGTTCTGGGGGGGAAAACAGCTGAAGTGTGCCTTTTTACTATCACTATGCTTATTTTGACCACTTATGAGGTGGTCAGCACTGGGGGCCAAAAAGCCAAAGAAGGATCCAGCACGGAACAGGTTATGTGGCTGGAAATGCAAATGTGGTATCTGTCCAGGAACCAAACCTACATACTCTTCCCCGTGCCTTGCTGTAGTGAGGGACTGTTTGCCGCAAGGGAACATCACTTAAAAGCAAGGGACAGTCTGATAAGGGCAGTTGCTTGCCTGCAGTTGATGGCTCTGCTCAGCCAGACAGACTGAAGTTACTGAACAAAAACAATAAAATAAAAAAAAGGTATGAGACTATTTTAGCATTACAGTGTGACCACTTTATCATCCTACACCCGTGTCAAAGTAGCTTCAAATCTCCAGCATAAGAGGAATGGGAGATCATATCTGAGGTTTCCTTTCTCCTCTGATTCATGTTCCCTGTGATATCAATGGATATCCTCACCACATGTAAATGTGGAAAATTAGGTTAGGATTATTACCTCCATAATTGGGCATATTTCATTTAACTAACACCTAATTCTTTTCCTTTTCACTTCCTGAAAGAAAAATTAATTTTGTTTATACAGGGAATCCCAGTATCACACTCAAAATATAGGGCACCAAAATGCTTCAATTTTGCTAACCACATTCTTTAATGACTGTGCAATCAAATCATCACCACCATTATCAGATCATCTGAACACTGATTCCAATTTTTCACACAGAGTGAGGAGATCTACAGGAAATCATTCATGCCTTTCCTACCATCATCATCATCATCACCATCCGGACCTCCTTTCCCACCCTAGGGCAGGGTGAGGAGTACCAAAGTCCAGACAGCCCAAGTTTGCCCAGTCCAATGGGCCACACTTCCATTCACTTATCAGGCAAGCCCCCGAGGTCCTGGCTCTATCTGATACACCAAAAACATTCACCACAATCTGTAGCTTCACAAACGTATCCGACAAAGTCAATCCGGACGCTGTCACAATAAAAAGGGGCGCCAAATCCCTGATCATGCACTTCTACCACAATATTCATTCAGCCAGCTCGATCTCTCGTCAGTTCCCTACCCTTACCAACTTTGATACTTCTCTTCCTCACACGCTCATCCACTATGTCCCTCCACCTTCTTCTTGGCCTACCTCGCCTCCTCCCTCCTTCAAGTTTGCTCAGACATAACCTTCTCACCACTGTATTGTTATCCATTCTCTCCACATGACCAAAGCATCTCAGTACACTCTCTTCAATTCTGGAGTCCACAGACTTCCTCACTCCACATCTTTCACGAATCACGTTATTTCGTATCCTATCCACTCCCTGTACCCCAAACACTGTACATACCTCAGCAGTCCCATCTCCACTGATCTCATTCTTGACTTTTCATTTTCATGAAACACCACTGTCTCACATATATAAGTTAAAGTTAGCACTAACATTCTTTCATGTAAGCAGTGTGCAGCTGCAACACTCAAGCCCATGTTTCTTATCAAGGCCTTCATAGAACCATCTACTTACCTTCCTTGTGTCACCTTACTTTCCACTTCCTTTGCACATTTCCTTCTCTTTCCTATCACTGTACCCAGGTATTTGAACTCTCTCACCAATTTCAGTCTCTATCCATTCACTGTAACATCACACTGAGAGTCATCTCCTCTCTCAATAACTATCACTTCAATCTTTTCTACATTTACTTTCAAGGCACGACACACAGACATCATCAAAACTCTGCACTGGTCTACTAAGTTCTTGTCTGGTATCTGCAAGTAGTACTGTATCATCAGCATACAACATATCTGAGATATTCCATCCATCACAATTCATTATCAATGCCATCTCTCTATCTATTACTCATGTTTTTACTTCTCTCATCACCCCATCCATATATACTGAACAACCATCAGGACATGACACAACCTTGCTGCACACCCACGTCAATCATGAAGCATTCACTTAGATGCCCATTTACCTTTACATATGCTTCACTACCATCATAAAAACTCTTGACCACACCTAGCAGCTTCCCATCTACACCATACATGCCCAAAACCTTCCACAATCCATCTCTGTCTACTTTGTCGTATGCTTTTTCCACATCCATGAATATCATAAACACATTGTAAGCCTTCTCCAATATGTCTTACTGCAAATATTTGATCCTTACATCCCCTGCCACTCCTGAAGCCACCCTGTTCATCATTCACCAGGACTTCTGATCCCTCTCTTACTTTCTCTATAATAATTCTTCTATATACCTTCCCTACAACACTCAATAAGTTTATGCTACGATAATTCTTGTACTCACTTTGCTCACCTTTATTTTTGTACAGGGGCACAATCACAACTGTTCTCCACTCTGCTGACACAATTTCACTTAACCATGCCTTCTCCTATATCTCTAACAAGCTCTTCATTCCACTCTCTCCACCACACTTAATCACAGCGTTCTTCACCTGTGCGAGTGGTGTCATGTTTCCTGGCCCAGCACTCCTTCTCTGCACACCCTCAAAACCAATCAAGTTTGCAGTGACTGCCCTATCTATTCCCATTCATCAGACTTTCAATATATTCTTTCCATCAGGTCCTTACTTCATCCCCATGGATTAATAATCTACTACCTACATCCTTCACACTTTCACATTTCTTTCCACTGTCACTTCTACATTTCTGCATCTCCTTCCAGAGTAACTTCCTATTTTCAGAGTAATTTGCACTCATTTTTCTTACTTGATCATCACTTACCTCCTTCTTTTACCTCTTCACTAGTCTCTATCCATGCTTCTTGCTTTCAACATATTCAGTTCTTATTTCAACTGAACCCCTGTCCTGTAACCACTCTAGCCACTTCTCCATCTTTTCCTCCACTGATCTCTTAACCTCTTCATCCCAATATGCCATACCTTTCTTCTTTGTTGTTACTCTTGCCACACCACACACCACTTTAGCATCCCCAACTAAGCAACCCCTATATGCATTCCATAGGCCCTCTCCCTGGGACCACTGTCTGACTCACTCCTTCTTCATTTCTGCAACAGTCGCTGCCTTTCCTCTAACTTTCGCTCTGTTGAGCACCACCTCTCCTTCTCTAAACCTCACCTTCTCTTCCTCAACGAGACTCAGCTGTCTGAGGCAACTGACAGCAAACCCTTTTCTGTACCCTCCTACTTTCTCTATACTCATATCAAGGCCAAAGGTGGCTGGTGTGTATATGTACGCAACGACCTATCTTGCTCTCGTGTTCCTGAACTTGATTCTTCTGAATTCTCTACTCTCTGGCTTCGGCTCTCCTGTCATTCTCTGACTAAATATATCAGCGGTTTACTTATCTCCTAATTCTACTGACTATCAAAAATTCTTTGACTATCTTACTTCTACGATGAAACACATTCTATCCATTTCTCCTTTCTCTGAAATCTCCTTTCTAGGGATTTCAATGTTCACCTCCACCTTTGGTTCTTCTCTCCTTTCACTGATCCACATGGTGAACAAAACTACATCTTTTCTGTCCTTAATGACCCAAAGCAGCTTGTACAGCACCCTACACGTATCCTTGACTGCCTTGGAGAGAGTTCCAACATACTTGACCTCTTTCTTACAACTAATCCTTCTGTTTACACTGTTAATCTTTCCTCTCCGTTGGGCTCCTCCGATCATAACCTTATTGTCTTAACCTGCCTTGTGGCTCCGGTATGGCCTGTGGACCCTCAAAAGAAACGCCGTCTGTGGCACTTTGGAACTGTGGATTGGGAGGCCCTCAGGCAGTACTTCTTTGATTTTCCTTGGAATGATTATTGCTTCCATGGGCGGGAGCCATCTGAGTGTGCCTTGCACATTACAAAGGTTATTCTCTCGGGCATGGAACATACATTCCTTTCTCATACCCTTTGACAAATCCAAGAAAGCCTTGGTTTAATCATCTATCTATCTATCTATTGCCAGACGCCTCAATCCCGAACGGGGTGGCCACAAACAAATCGCCTCCATGTCACTCTGTCCCCTGCCATTTCACTACCACGCTCCCAACTCACACCCCCCTCTCTCATATACCTCTCCACTCCATCCCTCCATCTCATCCTCGGCCTCCCCCTCCCTCTCCCCCCCTCCACCTCACTCACATACACTCTCCTCGTCAATCTTTAATCATGCTTGTTCTAATGCTGTTCACAACAAGGAGAGGGCCTATAAAAGATACCAGAGCCAACCCACCCCTGAATCACATCTTTTTATATTTCTGCCAAGAATCCTTCTAAGTCTGTTCTTCGCTCTGCTGAAAATAATTTCATCCGTGCTAAATGCTCTCAACTCTCCAACTCGAATTCTTCCCGATCCTTCTGGCAACTTGCCAAAAACCTTTCTAACAACTTTATCTCATCATCCTTCCCTCCACTTTTCTACTCTGATGGCTCTGTAGCTATTTCTTCTACTAATAAAGCAGATCTCTTTGCTCAGACTTTCTCCTCCAATTCCACCTTAGACATTTCTGGTGCTGTTCCTCCATCACTTCCCATGTCTGACTTTCTCATGGCTGACAACAAAATTTCTTCAGTTGATGTATTTTCTGCCATCACTGGCCTCAAAACTAACAAGGCCTGATGGAGTCCCTTCTGTTGTTCTCAAAAACTGTGCTTCTGTGCTTACGCCCTGCCTAGGTAAACTCTTTTGCCTTTGTCTTTCAATGTACCTTTCCTTCTTGCTGAAAGTTTGCTGTCATTCAACCAATCCCTAAGAAAGGTGACCGTTCCCAACCCTCTAACTATCGTCAAATTACTTTAACATCTGTGTTTCAAAAGTTTTCGAGTCAATTCTTAAGAGAAAAATTCTTAAAGCACCTTTCCTGGCACAACCTTCTTTCTGATCATCAGTATGGGTTCTGTCAGGGACGCTCCACTGGTCATCCTCCTTTCGGGACTTTGGTGAAAGCTTTGCCATTGCACTTGACATCTCAAAGGCTTTCGATCGAGTCTGGCATAAATCTTTAATTTCCAAACTGCCCTCTTAGGGTTTCTATCCTTCTATCTGTGCCTTCATTTCTAGCTTCCTTTCTGGTCGTTCTATAGCCGCTGTTGTAGACGGCCATCGTTCTTCTCCTAGGTCTATCAACAGTGGCATTCCTCAGGGCTCTGTCCTACCACCAACTCTCTTCCTTTTATTCATCACTGACCTTCTGAGCTGTACGATAACCCTATCCACTCATAGGCTGATGATTCCACCCTTCACCTTTCCATTCGGTTCCTGCAACGTCCATCTCAGCAGTTACTTCAACAAACAAGAGATGAGGCTATGGCACACCTAATGTCTGACTTAGCTCGTATCTCTGATTGGGGTAAAGATAATCTTGTTGTTTTTAATGCATCCAAAACTCAGTTCTTACACCTTTCAACCCAACAAAATCTTCCACAGGATTACCCACTAGTGTTTCATAATGTCCAGCTCAGTCCTGCATCATCTTTGAATATGCTTATGGTTTCATTCACTCGGGATTTATCTTGGAAAGAACATATTACATCTCTTGTAAAATCTGCTTCCAAGAGATTAGGCGTGCAAAGCTGACTCCGAACTTTCTTTACCCCTGCACAGTTGTTGAATTTGTACACAGGTTTTATTCGCCCCTGTGTGGAGTACAACTCTCATGTGTGGGGAGGCTCCCCACATCAGCTCTTCTCAATAGGGTGGAGTCAAAGGCTTTTCATCTCATTAACTCTCCTCTTCTTACTGATTCTCTTCTACCTCTGTCTCTTCGCCACACTATTGCATCTTTATCTCTTTTCTATCACTACTTCAACGGTCACTGTTCCTCTGAACTGTCTGCTTGCATCCCTCCACCACTACGATGGGCACGTAGCACCCGTCTAGCAACAAACTCTCACCCCTTTTCTGTCCAACTCTCTAATGCAAGAGTTAACCATTACTCCCAGTCCTTCATTTATGCAACTGGTCAACTCTGGAACTGTCTTCCTCTGCCTGTATTTCCTACTTCCTATGATCTCCAGTCTTTCAAACGCAGTGTGTCCAGGCATCTCGAAATCAATTGGATCTTGAATTTGGCTCCCATTCACATTGTTTTTGTTTTCTCTTGGAGGGAACAATTTTTGCAGGCCCATGGCCTTTGGTTCCTTCTTCCTTGCATTAAAAAAAAAAAAAAAAAAAGGGGGGGGGGGAGCTATCCAATCTATTTCATTCCAATTCACTGAATCTAACTCCTGTACTTTGGTCCTGTACTCATCTGCCATTTCTTTGATCCTCAGTTTCTTGACTTTCAGTCTTCTTCTCTGACTGCTTCTATCTCTCCTGGTTCACCTCTCTCCTCTCAGCTTGATCTTGCATACCAGAATCTTATGACCTGACAGACCTCCACATCATCCTCTCACAGCCCTCGTATCAGCAACCATTCCCAGCATCGACCTCTCTACGAGCATGTACTCAATCAGGCTCCTTTCAACATGATCCCCGTTCCCTCTATACCATGTATATTTATGTGCATCTTTGTGTTTGAAATACGAGTTACAAATGCACAATCTCCTTTCCTGACACATATCATCAGTCGCTCCATTTTCTCCTGGTACTCTATTACAACCTATTATGTCATCCTCAGGACCAGTGCCTACTCTTCCATTCATATCGCCCATTATGATCACTTTGTAGCTCCTGGTCATTTCTCCCACTGCTTCATCCAGCTCATCCCAAAACTTGTCTTTCTCACCACACGGTGCATATGCTACAATCACAGCCACTTTCACATTCTCACACTTGAACCTGACATACATACATCTCGAGCAGACACATTTGTAATCTCTCATTCCACTCTGCCACACCTTATCCATCAACAAAGTGACTCCTTCCTTGCATCTTCCTTGCCCATTCATGCCTGATCATACACATTTCACACCCTCCCACTCCTCCAATTCAAACCCTTTCATATTTGTTACACACAATGCCATCATGGCATATCTTGCACTCTTGAACACATTCACCACTTCCACCCTCTTGCTCTCATTCACACCTCATGTTAGACATGGCCATGGAAATCCGTCCATTTGGTTGGGGCTCTGGTCACGTATTTGGCCCACCAAGGCTCTCCAAAATATTTGCTACAGACGGAAAAACCACTTCTCTTTCCAACATCATATAGAACACAAGGCTATGTGCCCCATAATCAAAAGTATTACCTTCTCTTCAGCTCCAGTTTCTAATGTTGGTGGGTCATTCTGTAGGGTTAACATGAGGACCTTCATGGGAGGATATTTGTGGTATGGTGCTGTCCCTGTCACCATCTCTATTGCTGTAATCCCAAATGACCAGATGTCTGCCTTGAAGTCATACCCGGACACCTGTGGGCAATGTTCGGGACATATGTACACAATATACTCATTATTACCAATATACCGAATAGTGAACTGAGACAATCTGGAATATAAATTACAAGCCTAAGATATTTGTCCTGTGACTTTTATCTCAGATTTAGCAAAAAACTGTACCAAATAGCTACTCTATGTATTTAGTTCAGAAAACTAAGGAAAGAATTACAACAAACGATTTATCATCATCATCATCATCTAATCCTAAGTTCCGCCATGAGGAGCGTAGGAGCCCAAGGCTAGGCAAGTTGATCCTGACATTTAAGATGAGAGTAACCAGCCTCACTCATTGCTGAGTGGCATCAAGTGAGAAATACACCCCAACCACCCCTTGGATATAAACCCGTCAAGGCTCAATGTGATTGGAGCGCCTTAATTACTTCTAGCAACTAAAATAATCTCAATAAATCAAATGCTTTGGGAAGACTTGAATGAATCAGTTTAGTAAGTTAAGTGGTGGTGATAATAAAGGTAACTAAGAGGAGGGCAACTTCGTTAACCACTTAACCGCAGTCCGTCACTTTCGTGACACTCATTGGCAATGGCTTGAGCCGTGGGCCGTCAGTTGGGTGCCTCTGTTTTCTTTTTAATTAGCCGGGGCCTTCAAAATATAAATATACATGAAAAAATGTAGGAGAGTCTGAGTGCTATTTATATCACTCAGGCTTGTTTGGGCCTATATTTTATAAAAAATAAGTCAGAGCACGAATTGCCACCGGCTGGAAGTGCCAGGACCGCCTCACACAACCCCGCAGTTTAGGGGTTAATTTACTTGGCATATTAGCAGACACTATGCTGTCTCTCTGCCATGGTGAGAAATCTGTGACATGTATAAAACACATCTAATGCCACCACACCCATCCTGGATGAGACAGTGCCAGCATGAATTCAGAATGGATGGTTGGTACAGACATACAGTACAAACATCGCATGAGAAGGTATATGGTGTCATCTGTTGCATACTCCATCAAAACCTCACCTGCAACCAACATTTTCAGACAAGTTACATCAGTGGAGTCAACAAATTTTCAACTTACCAAGATGATAAGAAATACGGCATTATTGTAATAAATTAATTTACCCTAAAAAAAGGCACGAGACGGTCCATGAAGTGAAGCCAGGACCTCTGGGATTTGTATAATGTGTGGCCCTCTCCACAGGCCAGGCTGTTGATGAACTAGTTCTTTCATTTTCAAACTTTTTCTTTGTTTCTGGATTCTACCTAAACACTTCCTCATCATCATCAGGACCTCCTTTCCCATCCTAGGGCAGGGTGAGGAGCAGCAATGTCCAGACAGCCCAAATCTGCCCAGTCCAATAGGCCACACTACCATTTGCTCACCATTCAAGCCCCCGGAATCCTTGGTCTATCTGATACGCCAAAAACATTCACCATGTAACATATAAACATATCTGATAGTCAATCCGGACACTGACATTAAAAAGGGGTGCCAAATCCCTGATCATGCACTTATCCTCACAATATTCAACCAGCCAGATCGATCTCTTGTCAGTCCCCTAGCCTCACTGACTTCCAAACCTCTCATCCTCACATACTCATCCACCATATCCCTCCAACTTCTCCTTGGCCTACCTCGCCTCCTCCCTTCTTCAAATTCGCTTAGATACGCCTTTGTCACCACTCTATTGTTATCCATTCTCTCCATATGACCACACCATCTCAGTACACTCTCTTCGATTCTGGTGTCCACATACTTCCTCACTCATCTTTCACAAAACACATTATTTCGCATTGTATCCACTCTCTACTCCACACACATCCCTCAGCAGTCCCATCTCCACTGCTCTCACTCTTGACTTGTGCCCCCATCATCCACTCAGTCAGTGCAGTGATGCCTTATGGTCTCTAAACTGAGTGACAAGCCAAATGGTTTCCCGTACCCAGGAAACCATTTACTAAGCTGGGTGGTAACCATATAACCAGGGTATTTGGCCGGGTAATGTGTCCCCCAGATTCCCCTATCTAAAATCACTTAATCATGGCAGCTGTCTCGGGAAGCCTCAGAGGACCCAATACCTGCCCAGGACCCCAACCGAAACACTTCCTTAGGTCGTTTCGTTTCGTTTTTGAAGGCTCCAACAGGTTTGCATGCGTCGGCCTTGGTCAACTAATGACGGCTCTCTATGCTGCTCGATCTATGGCAGCCTCCCTGTTCAGTCCCTTAACCCTGAGGTCACACTTAATGACCTAGTCCCATGTCTTCCTCGGTCTACCCCTCACAACCCCTCCCCCAATATTAACACTTCTCACCTTCTGCACCCACTTATCTTCCCCCATCCTCTCCACATGCCCAAACCATCTCAGTACAGTACATGATTCGCTTTCGTTGTCATTTTTGAAGGCTCCAACATGCTTGCATGCGTCGGCCTTGGTCACCTAATGGCGGTTCTCCACTGCTGCTCTATCTCTGGCAGCCTTCATATTCAGTCTCTTAACCCTGATGTCACACTTAATGACCTCATCCTGGTCTTTTTTGATGTACTCCTTGTAACTCCACCCCTAATATTAACGCCTCTCACTTTCTGCACCCATTTATCATCCCCCATCCTCTCCATATGCCCAAACCATCTTAATCTACCTCCCCTCATCACAACACCAATACACTCAAATCCCATCCTACCACTCAACTCTTCCGTCATAAACTTAGCCCCCCCAGGCCTTGCACTCAAGGATGCACTGCACATCCACCTAATCACTGCCATTTCTGTACGTCTGAGCCTGCGAATATCCTCTTCCATTACTGCCTAGGTCTCACTACCATACAGCATTACACTCCTAACACAAAGACCTCTTACTATGTAGAGAGAGCCCTCTTCATGTCAGGAGAGGCAACATATTTCCCTGAACTACTTACAACCACTCCTCACTCTAGCCATACAGCTAGCTCCTGCCCCACCTCCAGCACATAACATGTCTTCCAAATAACAAAACTCTTCCACACACTGAAGAGACTCACCAGCAAATTCAATCCTTTCATGCTTGACAATGATTATAGTAACATAATTACTCTGACCTAGGGAAGAGAAGTGGTAGGTGGTGGCAACCATCATCCACTCACTTGATGTAATGCTGCCTACTTCTTCCTTCACTTTTATTATTCTTTTTCTGTGTCTACCCTCTCTTCCTATTTCTCCTATCTTTCCTGTCACTTTTTATTATTATTCTTTCCTTCTCAGGTGGCTTTACATTGAGTGACCAAGCCTAATGTTCTCCTGTAAGCCAAGAAACCATAAACAATGCCGGGTGGTAACCAAATAACCAACCCATATGTTTCCTATGTGTCAACAAGTGGGTTGGCAGAGGATTAGTATGCCTCCTCTTAAAACAACTAACTCAAAGACAAACGGCCACCCCTTACGGGATTATGGCATCTGGCTATAGATAAATACTGTATTTTTCATTCACCAATTAAAGTCTTCCATTCATCAATTAAAGTCTCCCACCATTCACCAGGACATCATACTGAGTTACGGTATATTAGGGATTAAAACCATTAAATAAATTAACAAGTAAAGTCATGGCCCATCCAAGTGAGTGTGTGTGAGCTGACCTGTTCCATGACCTCCGGCGCCATCCAGCAGGGGGTGCCAACAAAGGTGTGTCGACTCTTTTGACGGGAGAGGTCACCACCAGTAGACAGCCATGCACTAACACCAAAGTCAGCAATCTGTACCACACCATCCTCCCCTAGCAAGATGTTGCCCGCCTTGATGTCTCTGAGAATGGGAGGTAGAGATGGTGGTGCAATTATGGACGAAAGTTCATCAAATATTTCATATCTTCTGCTTCTTATTTCCTCTAATGGCTGATATATGCTGAGAGGGACCTAGTATATTTCTCTGTACAGGACACTGATGCTTCTCTTTGATATGATATATGAGGGAGGAAAGTGGTGATGGCGAGGATTGTTTTCCTATGAGGTCACAAATGTAACTAGGCAGCAGTGAGCAGCTTGGTTTTAAAAAATTTCTCTCAACTTTCTCTCTATTCTCCCAAAAGAGAATAGTGGACTGCTGGAGAAGAGTAACTTCAGCCTGCAGTTCTTCAAGTTCACATCTAGTTGAGCTGGGGCTACAACATCAGGGAGGAGGGTAGTGGATATACAAGTTTGAAGCAGATGCTGTGTGTGTGTGTGTGTGTGTGTGTGTGTGTGTGTGTGTGTGTGTGTTTAAATGGGTATAGATATTTCTGAAGCCTGACATAGTTAGCCTCATCCTACACAAGTACTTTCACTTCACATAATCCTAAAGCAATTTTTAATAACATTAAGGTTCCTCTGAGATTCACTAGCAAAATTACAAAATACATTATAACAGGATGGTGTTCACCAAACTTATCTATCTATCTATCTATTGCCAGACGTCTTGATCCCGTAAGTGATGGCCACAAACAAATCACCTCCATGTCACCCTGTCCCCCACCATTTCATTGCCCTGCTCCCAGCTCACACCCCCCTCTCTCATATACCTCTCCACTCCATCCCTCCATCTTATCCCCCCTCCACCTCACTCATATACACTCTCCTCATCAGTCTCTCACTCTCCATCCTCTCCACATGGCCAAACCACCTTAATGTGTTTCTCTTAATGCTTCCTATCACATCCACATCCACACCACAATGCTCCTTCACTTTCTCATTTGTCAGTCTGTCTCTCCATGTGACTCCACATGCTCCTCTCAAATAACTTATTTCCACTGCTCTCACTCTTGACTTCTGTCCCTCCAACAAGGTCCAAGCTTCACTTCCATACATTAGAGTTGGTATCATAATACTGTAATGTAGTAGCTTTTTCACTTCCATGCTCACTTCCCTGTTTCTTATCACTGCTTTCAAGGAACCAGCAACTTTTCTTCCTGGTTGTACCCTTTCAAGCACTCTAAACTTCCATCCTTACTCATCACACTACCCAAGTACTTAAATGCACTCACATTTTCCATTTCCTCCTCATCCAGTCTCACTGTACATTCACTGACTTAACTTCTCTCGAAGACCATCACTTTACTCTTCCCTACATTCACCTTTAGATTCCGTTTCTTACACACTCTCCCAAACTCATCCACCATCAAACTTATCAAGATGGTAAACTTTAGTGCATATTTTCCAACCTAGTCAACAACTTACTGGGTTCACAAAGACAGCTGACACAGTTTAATTCCCCCCAAAATACAGGAATGTAACTTTCCTGAACATAAACCAACACAATCAAATCAAATTTCATAGGTCATGCTTCCTATTAATGAACCCCCATAATGAGACTGT
This sequence comes from Birgus latro, assembly GCA_018397915.1. Lineage (NCBI taxonomy): Eukaryota > Metazoa > Arthropoda > Malacostraca > Decapoda > Coenobitidae > Birgus > Birgus latro. Next base: position 55,231 of record JAGKTI010000243.1, on the reverse strand, counting down.
TCATGGTACAACTGATTCTTTCTATGTACAGAAAGTTTAATCAAGTGCCAAAACCAGCTACCTACCATAACATCTAACAGTTCTTGAAAGCTTCTGGTAATCTGAGCCTGGACTTAATTTACTTGAGACTGGTTTCCTGACAAAAGAAAAGTGATGAATGCAGTTAGTTACCAAGCTACCAGCCACATTTTACTATCTTGGTAGTACCACCTAAGGTATATGGTATCCATCCATCCACTAATGTAATCTAACCTGATAAAGAATACCCATTTTTTGCCTAATCTAACTCTTCTTTAAAATAATGTAACTTTTCTTTGCACACAAATAGCCACACTTTAGCAATGTACAAGTAACCTGCTTTTTCTTCACCTGAAACAACTTCTGTTTACATTCCTTGACTTACCAGAGACTTCACATCAGCACTCTGACTTAAACAAATTTCACCCCTCTTTACTTAACCTGCCTTGGCTTCACTGTTCCGAGGAGTGTCAGACACACCTGTGAATTTGGCCATTGTTGTGGAAGTACTCAAGGCCCTTTAGCACTTCCCTTAGGATGGTGGCAATCACTGCCTCATCAAATACACCATGCTTGCAATCTGAAACCTTCATTCTGTGGGAAGAGAGGACAACCATTTAGCATATAACACAATTTCAAGGGGTGAAAAGGGTTACATATCTGATAGGACAATATTTTAATAAATTCAGTGCACCTCTACATATTTCCCACTAATAATATGGAGTAGCTCATCATGGGGGAGAGATAGTAATAGAATGGATGTGGAAGGTGTGCAGATTGGCTGGGAGGAGGGTAGAGTCCCGGAGGACTGGAAGTCAGGTATAATTATTCCTCTGTACAAAGGACAAGGGGAAAAAGCAGTGTGTGGTAATCATAGGGGCATTTGACTTCTCAGTGTAATAGGAAAAGTATATGGTAGGATACTTATTGACAAAGTTAGGGAAATAACAGAGGAATTAGTTGGAGAAGAACAGGGAGGTTTTAGGAAGGGAAGAGGTTGTGTAGACCAGATATTCATTATTAGATCCTTAGTGGAAAAGTTTCTAAAGAGGGGAAAGTTGTATGCAGCCTTCATGGATCTGGAGAAAGCATATGACAGGGTGGATAGACAAGGATTGTGGAAAGTATTAAGAATATATGGAGTGGATGGGAAGTTACTGAAGGCAGTGAAGAGTATGTAAGAGGGTGCTAAGGCTGCAGTGCGTGTGGATGGCAAACTGAGTGAATCTTTCCATTTGAGGGTTGAACTGAAACAAGGATGTGTCAAGTCTCCATGGTTGTTCAATTTGTACATGGATGGGGTTATAAAAGAGATACAAGGTCGGGCAGTGGATGTTGGAGCGGCCCTAGTGAAAGAGGGCAGTGTTTAGAAACTCCCTGTACTGTTGTTTGAAGATGATACTGTGTTGTTGAGCGAAGACGAAGGGGAGTTGCAAGGCTTGGTAGATGAGTTTGGGAGAGTGCGTAAGAAATGGAGTCTAAAGGTGAATGTAGGGAAGAGTAAAGTGATGGTCTTCGAGAGAAGTGAAACCAGTGAATGTACAGTGGGATATGGGAAGAATATGGAGAATGTGGGAGCATTTAAGTACTTGGGTAGTGTGATGAGTAAGGATGGAAGTCTGGAGGGTGAAATGCTTGAAAGGGTGCAGCAGGGAAGGAAGGTTGCTGGTTCGTTGAAAGCAGTGATAAGAAACTGGGAGGTGAGCATGGAAGTGAAAAAGTTGTTACATGACAGTATTGTGATACCAACTGTAACACTTGGAAGTGAAGCTTGGACCCTGTTGGAAGGACAGAAATCAAGAGTGAGAGCAGTGGAAATGATTATATAAGAGGAGCATGTGGAGTCACATGGAGAGACAGACTAACAAATGAGGAAGTGAAGGAGCGCTGTGGTGCGGTTGTGGACGTGATGGGAAGCGTTAGGAAAAACACGTTACGGTGGTTTGGGCATGTGGAGAGGATGGAGAGTGAAAGACTGACGAGGAGAGTATGTGAGTGAGGTGGAGGGGGCGAGAAGGAGGGGGAGGCCGAGGATGAGATAGAGGGATGGAGTGGAGAGGTACATGAGAAGAGGGGTGTGTGAGTTGGGAGCGGGGTAGTGAAATGGCAGGGGACAGAGCAACATGGAGGCAATTTGTTTGTGGCCACTCCATGCAGGATTGAGGCATCTGGCAACAGATAGATAGATAGATAGATAGCTCATCATCCACTCACTCGATGTAGTGTTGCTCTCGGGTGTCTGCCCTTTCCTCTCCTCCATCCTTCTTTCCTTCCATCCTCTTCTGTCCTTTCCTTCATTCTTTCCTTGTCCTTCTGCCTATGGGTGACTTTACACTCCCTCTTCTGTCCTTCTATCCTTCATTCTTTCCTCTTCCTTCTGCCTGTGGGTGACTCTACACTGAGTGACAAGCCAAATGGTTTCCTCTACACCAGGAAACCATTTACTATGCAGGGTGGTAACCATATAACCAAATTTTGGCGCCTGATGGTTTAATGGGTAATCACGGCGCTCCAATCGGATTGAGCCGGAGAAAGTTTATATCCAAGGGGTGGTTGGGGTTTATTGCTCATATAATGCCACTCAGGGATGAGTGAGGCCGGTCACTCTCATCTTAAATGTCAGGACCAACTTGCCTAGCCCCGGACTCCTACGCTCCTCTGTGGGGCGACAAAGGATTGGATAATGGATGGATAGATAATATCCACAAAAACTAAAGGAAACAGAAGGAATAAAAGTGATGTATGACTACAGCACTGACAGTGCCTAGTAAAATGAGTCAAACAATCATTTACAAACATTCACTATTCAAGCCTTCAAAATCCTAACTTCATATCAAAGGCAAAAATTATCCACACCTATTTTATTTGAAAATCAGCAATATCCCAACTTCCATTTAAATGATGGGCCACAAATTATTCAATCATTCAGAATCCTGCCTCCACTACACAAGCCAAACTACAGGTATCTACAGATCTATTATTTTAGTCTTTCTTTACAGATGCACTTTGCATATATTGTACCTGTCAGATGCAGTAGTTCTGCTGACAAACAAGTTATTAAGTGGCTACATACCCTAGTCATAAACTTCTCTAAACTGCTTATACTTCATCCATCACTGATCTCTTGTCAATTATTTAGTTTCACCAATTCCTCACACACCCATTTAACATATCTGCCTTCTTGGCCTACCACAGCTCCCCCCAAGCTCCAATTCCCTCACAAATACTCTTTTCACCAAACTATCTACAGCCATTCTCTCAACAATATCTATGCACACTCTTTTCTGTGCTTTTATTGATATATAGTACTTCCTTATTCAACATCCTTCACTAATCTCCATGTTTCTTATCCTATCTACTTTAACTCCTTACCCACGGTGATGGCTGGACCACGACAAGCCCGTCCCACGGGGATAGCAGGTAATCTAGACAATATACAGTAATCTCTCTACTATCCGGACGACCATTATTCGGTTACCTCACTATTCGGACATCACAGGCTAATGGCCAAAACCCCAAAATTGCAAAAATAAATAAATAAAAAATAAAAAATAAAAAATAAATTCTCCGACCGCGTCAGTTTTAATTTCCCGCGCGTGCCGACTAGCTCCCTTCCCGCCCTATCCCCCTCCTCCTAGTTTTGTCTCAACTCCCGTGAACAGTGGACGGCTGTCCGATCGTTTGCGGTATTTTCATTCTTGTTTAAATAACCAAAAGTCACAGTGCTAAGGATTAAGTGTAGTTAAACAATGGATTACTGGACATGCTTCAAGGGCAATTATGACCACTGTAGAAACCTTAGAGGTGAGGGTAAACTAGGAGTAAACAACAATCATGGACATGTAAGTAAACATTGTCAACTGCTAAATATTTTCCATAATCACTTCTAAATCCTCATTCTCTGGTTACATTTTATTTATTTCATGCTTTGTGTCCCATATTTGAGTGCATAGGCTGTGAAAAGGTGGTTTTCTTAGTAATAATCATGTCTCTTCCTTACCTTCATTATGTAGTCAGCTGGCGAACACCCGTGACTTACTCACCTCAAAATCATCATTTTGAGGTTAAAATTCGATTAATTCATGCTTTGTGCCAATTATTTGTGTGAATGGGGTCTTAAGTGCTATGCAAGTCCAGTAGGCGGGTAGGTAGGTGGTTTTCTGATGTAGGTTAGGTTAGGTTAGGGTCAAGAATGACCGATGTTGGTGTTGTTGGTGAACGGTGAACACCTTTGCCATACCTAACTCTTTTTCTGGTAACAATTTATTTATCTGATGCTTTGTATCCCATATTTTAGTGCATAAGACGTGAGAAATGATGATTTTCACAGTGATTGCCATGTCCGATACTTACTTACACTAACCTGCCAACCTGTGAACACTCCTGCCTTACTCACCTATTTATCATTTTGGGGTTAAAATTCGATTATTATTTATGTGAATGGGGTCTTAAATAAGTGCTATGCATGCCCGGTAGGGAGGTAGGTAGGTGGTTTTCTTATTTAAGTTAGGTTAGGTTAGGGTCAAGAATGACCGGTGCTGTTGGTGAACAGTGAACCTTTGCCATACCTAAATCTTTTTCTGGTAACAATTTATTTGATGCTTTGTACCCCATATTTTAGTGCATAAGATGTGAGAAATGATGATTTTCATAGTGATTGCCACGTCCGATACTTATTTACACTAAGCTGCCAACTCATGAACATCTATGCCTTACTTACCTCAAGATCATCATTTTGGGGTTAAAATTAAATGAATTCATGCTTTGTGTCCATTATTTAATGCATATGGTGTGAGAATGCGTGATTTTCATAGTGATTTCCATGTCTGATACTTACTTACACTTGCTGGCAAGTTGTGAACACCCATGCCTTACTCACCTCTAAATCATCATTTTTTGGTTAAAATTCAGTTAATTCATGCTTTGTTTGCATTATTTATATGAAAGAGGACTTAAATAAGTGCTACGCATGTCCGGTAGGGAGGTAGGTAGGTGGTTTTCTGATTTAGGTTAGGTTAGGGTCATGAATGACCAGTGCCTGGAGCTTCAGGGCCACTATCCGGACAAACCACTGTCCGGTCATGCCTTTGGCTCTATTATGTCAGATAGTAGAGAGATTACTGTATTTACAGATCAATGGAAGTATCACTTAACCTTTTCCCTTTTTTTATATATACTGTATATATATTTTTTAGTATGAGAATAGGCCATAAGGGACATTCAATGAGTAATGAACAGGGAAAATTAGCGACCAACTGCACGTGGGTGTTGCCAGGTGATAAATTAGCTACTTCATGGCCAACAGCAGTATCAATTAGCCTTTTCCTTTTTTTTTATATATTTTTTAGTATAAGAATAGGGCATAGGGCACATTTCAATGGAAAAAGCGAATGGAAAAAACCAGCCGAGAGTTGCGTTGCGCGGTCAGGTTATACCTAGGTGGGGGAGAGGGTACGGGAGGAGAGGTAGGGAAGAAAGGGAAACACAGAAAAATGGCTAAATTGGTAACACTGGATGCGGTATTAGCAGCGCTGCCTATAGCTACACACTGGCAGTACTGACAGATGATACAAGACCGAATTTGAAAGCCGGGGAAATTTTAAAAATCCCTGGATCACAGAAGTGACGCCCTGCAGTATGGTACTTACGTAACGAGCATCACGGAAGTGACGGCCCGCGGGTATGGGGTTAAGCATTTCATTACAATGATGTACCAGTATTAGCTTAATGTTACTCTTGCTATCTCCAGACAATTATATTCTACTTTGGAAAAAAAAAAATGTTAAAAAGGTGTTATAGAAGTCTACATCTTACTCCTCCAGTATGAAATGTCACTCCCAAAGTAAAATCATCAGGAGATAACAATAATATAATGATAAATATCTGACTGTTTTTTGTAGGCACTAACACACTTTAATGCAATTCCCTTGTAGCCTCTATAATCAGGCCTCAGGTTTGTATCAAGGCTTTCAGAGTAACAGCCAGTAACAGTATTTTGCAGCATATAAAATGCAATTTTTCCCTCTAAAAATAAACTGAAAAGTCCCCAAGCATCGTCAAAGATGAATGTCATAGTTAGATTGGAGTTAGCTCTGGTTCTATTCAAGACAGTCACATACAGGTAGTTGTCCTATAAACTCCCTATACACAATAAAAACAATTTAATTTAACTAAAACTTGATAAACTGTGAATGGTAAGATGCACTTGAATGTTTACTCAGAAAATTTGGGAAAAACTTCAAGGACAGACACAACTCTTGTGTTTATATACTGACTGTGCTGCCACCTCTTGTCTGCTGGTGAATATAAATGGAAGTCCTCAAAGCAAACATGGATTTTTCAAATAAACAATTGTTAATAACTTTTTACTGGCTTTTATTTTTTGCAATTTTATATACCGGTATGTAGTAGGTGGGGGAACCCATCATCTACTCCCTCAATGTAGGGATGCCATATGGTCTCTACACTGAGTGACAAGCCAAATGGTTTCCTGTATCCAGGAAACCATTTACTATGCTGGGTGGTTAACCATATAACTGGGGTTTTTGGCCAGATTCAGTGTCCCCCAGATTCCCTATCTAAAATCACCTTATCATGGCAGATTTCTCAGAAAGCCTCAGAGAGCCAAATACCTGCCCAGGGTCCCAACCCAATGGGCAGATTCGCATGGCTATGTGGAATGTGAGAGGTGTGAATGAGGGGAGCAAGAGGGTGGAAGTGGTGAATGTGTTAAAGAGTGCAAGCTATGCCATGATGGCATTGTGTGAAACAAAGATGAAAGGAAGTGAAGTGGAGGAGTAGGAGGGTGTGAAATGTGTAAGATCAGGCATCAATGGGTGAGGAAGATGCAAGGAAGGAGTTGCCCTGTTGATGGATGAGGTGTTACAGAGTGGAATGAGAGATTCCAAATGTATTAGCTGAAGATGTATGTACGAGTATGTCACGTTCATGTTTGAGAAGGTGAAAGTCGCAGTCATTGTAGCATATGTACCGTGTGATGACAGTAGTGAGAAAGACAGGTTTCGGGATGAGCTGGATGAAGCAGTGGGGGAAGTGCCCAGGAGCTATAACATGATTGAAATGGGCGATATGAATGGAAGAGTAGGCACTGGTCCTGAGGATGACATAATGGGTTGTATAGAGTACCATGAGAAAATGAAAATGGGAAGCAACTAAAGGATATGGGAAGAAACAAAAGGAAACGAGGTTGTACACTTGTAACTTGTATTTCAAAATAAAGATGCACATAAATATTCATGGTATAGAGGGAACAGAGGTAGTGCTGATAAGAGCCTGACTGATTACATGCCCATAGAGTTGTCAATGCTGGGAATGGTCGCTGATATAAGGTCCATGAGAGGACAATATGGTCTGTCAGATCATATGATTGCAGTATGCAAAATCAAGCTGAGAGGAGTAAGGTGGACCAGGAGAGAGAGGAGCAGTATGGGAGAAGGACCGGAAGTCGAGAAGTTGAGGATCAAAGAAATGGCAGATGAATACAGGACCAAAGTAGGGGAGGAGTTGGAATCAGTGAATTGGAATGAAATGGATCTGGACAGCCTGGGGAATGCATACAGGGGTTACTTAGGAATGCTAAAGTGGTGTATGGTGTGGAAAGAGTAACAACAAAGAAGAAAGGTATGGCATGGTGGGATGAAGAGGTTAAGAGAGCAGTGGAAAAAAAGAGGATGAAATGGCTAAAGTGGTTACAGAACAGTGGTTCAATTGAAATAAGAACTAAATATACTGAGGGCAAAAAGCACGTAAAGAGACTAGTGAAGAAGAAAAAGAGGGAGGTAAATGATGATCTAGGAAAAAAAATGAATGCAAATTACTCTGAAAATAGGGAGTTATTCTGGAAAGAGGTGCAGAAATGTAGAAGTGACAGTGGAATGCAATGTGAGAGTGTGAAGCATGTAAGTGGTAGATTATTAACCCATGGGGATGACGGAAGGACCAGATGGAATGTTTTGAAAGCCTGATGGATGGGAACAGAGACAGCAGAGCAGCTGTAAACATGATTACTTTTGGGGGTGTGCAGAGGAATGCAGTGCCAGGAAACGTGACACTCACACAGGTGAAGAACGCTGTGAAGCTGCTGATAAATGGGAAAGCAGCTGGGGTTGATGAGATGTGTGCAGAGATGATTAAGTGTAGTGGAGAGAGTGGAATGAAGCGCTTGTTGTAGATATGTAAGAAGGTATGGATGAGTGAAACTGTGCCAGCAGAGTGGAAAAAGGCTGTGACTGTACCCCTGCACAAAAATAAAGGAGGGAAAAGTGAATGCAAGAATTATTGTAGCATAAGTTTACTTGAATGTTGTAGGGAAGGTATATGAACGAATTACTACAGAGAAAGTAAGAGAGACATCGGAAGTCCTAGTGAGTGATGAACAGGGTGGCATTTGGATTGGCAGAGGATATGTGGATCAAATATTTGCAGTCAGACAGATGGTGCAGAAGTGTTGTGAGAAGGAATATAAGATACTTAGGGCATTTATGGATCTGGAAAAAGCATACAGCAAAGTAGGCAGAGAAGGACTGTGGAAGGTTCTGCACATGTATGGTGTAGATGGGAAGCTGCTGATGCCATCAAGAGTCTTTATGATTGTAGTGCAGCACGTATAAGGGTAAATGGGCCTACGTGAATCGTTTTTGATCAATGTGGGCGTGTGACAAGGATGTGTGATGTCCCCATGGTTGTTCAATATAAATATGGATGGGGTGATGAGAGAAGTAAAAACGCAAGTAATGGAGAGAAGGATGGCGTTGGTAATGAATGGTGACGGATGGACTATCTCAAATTTGTTGTATGTTGATGATGCAGTGCTACTTACAAATACCGGACAAGAACTTGGTAGACCAGTGCAGAGTTTTGCTGATGTCTGTGAGCGTTATGCCTTGAGAGTACATGTAGAAATGAGTAAAGTGATGGTAATCGAAAGAGAAGGTGACTCCCAGTGTGATGTTACAAGGAATGGAAAGAGACTGGAACTGGTGAGAGAGTACAAATACATGGGTACAGTGATAGAAAAAAAGAGGAAAATGTTCAAAGGAAATGGAGAGTAAAGTGACACATGGAAGGAAAGTAGCTGGAGATATGAAGGCCTTGATAGGAAACAGAGGCTTGAGTGTTGCAACCGCACGAGACTTACATGAAAGAGTGTTAGTGCCAACTTAACATATGGATGTGTGACTATGATGTGGAATGAAAATGAAAAGTCAAGAGTAGGAGCAGTGGAGATGGGACTGTTGAGGAATGTATGTGGAGCAGAGAGAGTGGACAGGATACGAAATAATGTGATTCATGAAAGATGCAGAGTAAGGAAGTCTGTGGACACCAGTATCAAAAAGACTGTACCGAGATGGTATGGTCATGTGGAGAGAATGGATAACAACAGAGTGGTGAAAAAGGAATACCTGGGTGAATTTGAAGGAGGGAGGAGGTGAGGTAGGCCAAGGAGAAGGTGGAGGGATATGGTAGATGAGTGTGTGAGGAAGAGACGTATGGAAGTCAGTGAGGTTAGGGGACTGACAAGAGATCGAAGTGACTAGATAAATGTTGTGAGAAGTGCATGACCAGGGATTTGGCTCCCCCTCTTAAAGTGACAGCATTCAGACTGACTCTATCGGATATGTTTATGTGATGCCACAGAATGTGGTGAACGTTTTTGGTGTATCAGGTAGAGCCAGGATTGTGGGGGATTGAATGATGAGTGAATGGAAGCATGGCCCATTGGATTGGGCAAACTTGGGCTGTTTGGATGTTGCTACTCCTCATCCTGCCCTAGGGTGGAAGAGGAAGTCCGGATGCAGACAATCTATCTCTATCTATCGCCAGACGCCTCAATCCCGAACGGGGTGGCCACAAACAAATCGCCTCCATGTCACTCTGTCCCCTGCCATTTCACTACCACGCTCCCAACTCACACCCCCCTCTCTCATATACCTCTCCACTCCATCCCTCCATCTCATCCTCGGCCTCCCCCTCCCTCTCGCCCCCTCCACCTCACTCACATACACTCTCCTCGTCAATCTTTCACTCTCCATCCTCTCCACATGCCCAAACCACCTTAACGTGTTTCTCCTAACGCTTCCCATCACGTCCTCAACCACACCACAACGTTCCTTCACTTCCTCATTTGTAAGTCTGTCTCTCCATGTGACTCCACATGCTCCTCTCAAATAACTCATTTCCACTCCTCTCACTCTTGACTTCTGTCCTTCCAACAAGGTCCAAGCTTCACTTCCTTATGTCAGAGTTGGTATCACAAAAGTGTCAGGTAACAACTTTTTCACTTCCATGCTCACCTCCCTGTTTCTTATCACTGCTTTCAACGAACCAGCAACTTTCCTTCCCTGCTGTACCCTTTCGAGCACTTCACCCTCCAGACTACCATCCTTACTCATCACACTGCCCAAGTACTTAAATTCACTCACATTCTCCATTTCCTTCCCATCCAGTCTCACTGTACACTCACTGGCTTCACTTCTCTCGAAGACCATCACTTTACTCTTCCCCACATTCACCTTTAGATTCCGTTTCTTATACACTCTCCCAAACTCATCTACCAAGCCTTGCAGCTCCCCTTCGTCTTCACTCAACAACACAGTATCATCTGTAAACAACAGTACAGGGAGTTTCCAAACCATGCCCTCTCTCACTAGGGCCGCTCCAACATCCACTGCCCGACCTTCCAAACCATGCCCTCTCTCACTAGGGTCGCTCCAACATCCACTGCCCGACCTTGTATCTCTTTTATAACCCCATCCTTATACAGACTGAACAACCATGGAGACATGACACATCCTTGTTTCAATCCAACCTTCAAATGGAAAGATTCACTCAGTTTGCCATCCACACGCACTGCAGCCTTAGCACCCTCATACATACTCTTCACTGCCTTCAACAACTTCCCATCCACTCCATGCAGACGATGATGATGATAAATTTTATATTCTCTTTGCATGAATCATGCTAATAGTTTACATGCAATCAAATGACTTAAAGTCAAACCCAACTCTGTGTTTACCGGTGCTGCCAAGTCAGTAAGTGTTGTTGGAGCCCAATCCTTTCCGAAATGATGCCCCAAAAGTGCCCAAACAGCCATTTAGCCCAAGTACTGTACAGTCATAACTAACAGTTCTCTGACATTATCATCATCATCATCCAGACCTCCTTTCCCACCCAAGGGCGGGATGAGAAGCAGCAACATCCAGACAGACAAAGTTTGCCCAGTTCAATGGGCCATGCTACCACTCACTCATCATTCAAGCCCTCAAAATCTTGGCTCCATCTGAGAGGCCCAAAAAAATTTCACCACGTTCTGTAGCTTCACATATACCTATCTGACAGAGCCAATCCGAATGCTCTCATGTTAAAAAGAGGTGCCAAATCCCTGGTCATGCACTTCTCCGCAGAAATTCATCCAGCCAGCTTGATCTCTTGTCAGTCCCCTGGCCTCACCAGCTTCCATACCCCTCACCCTCACATGCTCATCCACCATGTCCCTCCACCTTCTTCTTCGCCTACCTCGCATCTTCCCCCCTTCAAATTCACTCAGATATTCCTTTATCACCACTCTGTTATCATCCATCCTCTCCAGATGACCATACCTCCGCAGTACACTGTCTATGATTCTGGTGTCAACAGACTTCCTCACTCCGCATCACTTACGAATCGCATTTTTCCATATCCTAGCAACTCTCTGTACTCCACATACATTCCTCAGCAGTCCCATCTCCACTGCTCCTACTCATGACTTTTCATTTCATGCCACACCACAGTCTCACACCAGTATGTTAAAGCTGGCACTAACACTCCATCATGTAAGACTCATGCAGCTGCAACATTCAAGCCTCTGTTTCTTATCAAGGCCTTCATACCACCAGCTACTTTCCTTCCTTGTGTCACTCTACATTCCACTTCTTTTGCATATTTTCCTCTCTTTTCTATCACTGTACCCAGGTATTTGAACTCTCTCACCAATTCCAGTCTCTGTCCATTCACTGTAACATCACTCTGGGAGTCACCTTCTCTCTCCATAATCATCACTTCACTTTTTTCTGCATTTACTCTCAAGGCATGACATTCACAGACATCAATAAAACTCTGCAATAGCCTAACAAGCCCTTGTCCGGTATTTGCAAGCAGCAATGCATCTTTAGCATACAACAAATTTGAGATATTCCATCCATCACCATTCACTACCAATGCCATGCCTCTCTCCATTACACGTGTTTTTACTTCTCTCATCATCCCATCCATATATATCTGTACACTGAATAACCATGGGGACATCACACAACCTTGTCGCACGCCCACACTGATCGTGAACCTTTCACTGAGATTCCCATTTGCCCTTACATATACCTCACTACCATCATAAGAACTGTTGACGGCACCTAGCAGTTTACCATCTACACCGTACATGAGCAAAACCTTTCATAATCCTTCTCTGTCTACTTTGTTGTATGTTTTTTCCAGATCCATAATTGCCATAAACACCTTATAGACCTTCTCACAAGCCTTCTCCACTATCTGTCTCACCACAAATATTTGATCCAGGTGGGGGCGCACACTTACTCGATGTAGTGCTGCTTTGAGTGTCTGTCCTTTCCTCTCTTCCTCCCACTTCTGTCTTTCTTTCCTTCACTCTTTCCTTTTCTGTCTGCTTATGGGTGACTTTACACTGAGTGACAAGCCAAATGGTTTCCTCTACACCAGGAACCCATTTATTATGCTGGGTGGTAACCATATAACCAAATAATGGCACCCCATGGTTTAATGAAAACAGTGGAACCCCGGAATTCGTATGCCTCTCTACTCGTAAAACTCGGTTTTCGTACAGCTTTTCGTCCAAAAATTGCTCCAGTTTTCGTACGTTAACTCGCTATTCGCACTATGAGATGCCGCATCGTAGGTGCTACGTGGTTGCCAGACCCACTTTGTTTTCTGCCTGCTACGCATCAGTCATACAAGCTCCATTAAACTTTGTGATAAATGACATATTTTCGTTAGAAAATTGTACATACAGTAAACCCTTGATAAGCCGAACTATATGGGGCTCTACCCTGGTTCGAATTACCGAATTTTCTGGCTTACCGAATCTTCACCCCTCAAAATTGCTAAATTACCGAATTATCACCCCCCAAAATTGCTAAGACAATACCTATTACTTGTCCTTTCAACACTAAATTAAAGAAGCATATATAAATAAATTAGTTATGACAAAAAACAATATAGTGCATTTAATATACATTTAACCCCTTCAGTGCTGGGTGTATTTTCATTTTGTTCATACTGCCACCAGACAATTTTAGTCAGTGTAGGATGGATCTGTGGAAGTGCACGGGGTTGGTACAGCCTTCGTTAGCCCCTTCAGTATGTGAGTCCAGTCCTGAGTGCCATAAAATCGGCTGAAGGAAGCGTAAATAAAGTAGAAATAGATGTCACAGTACTGAAGTGGTTAATTGGTAGAAAATCATTCACAGAGGCAGTACCGACTGTCGGTAACGTGTGCTGGAGATGGATTTNTACAGTAAACCCTTGATAAGCCGAACTATATGGGGCTCTACCCTGGTTCGAATTACCGAATTTTCCGGCTTACCGAATTTTCACCCCCCAAAATTGCTAAATTACCGAATTATCACCCCCCAAAATTGCTAAGACAATACCTATTACTTGTCCTTTCAACACTAAATTAAAGAAGCATATATAAATAAATTAGTTATGACAAAAAACAATATAGTGCATTTAATATACATTTAACCCCTTCAGTGCTGGGTGTATTTTCATTTTGTTCTTGCTGCCACCAGACAATTTTAGTCAGTGTAGGTTGGATCTGTGGAAGTGCACGGGGTTGGTACAGCCTTCGTTAGCCCCTTCAGTATGTGAGTCCAGTCCTGAGTGCCATAAAATCGGCTGGAGGAAGCGTAAATAAAGTAGAAATAGACGTCACAGTACTGAAGTGGTTAATTGGTAGAAAATCATTCACAGAGGCAGTACCGACTGTCGGTAACGTGTGTTGGAGATGGATTTTCACCCCCCCAAATTGCAATAACAATACTTATTACTTGTCTTCTTAACACTAAAGTAAAGGAGCATATACAGTGTATAAATTAATAAAGAAAGACAAAAAAGAAAGAATTCAGTGCACATAATTTGCCTTTCGTCAGAGGCAGAAGATCGTTGGCAATTTGTTTTGTTTTGGAGACGGAGGTGGTGGAGGTGGTTTAACTCACACTTGAACGTAAATTCTAAAAAGTATCCAGTATTTATTTCACTCTATATTAAGAACTAAACTTAAATGTAATCACTATAATAGACTACAGTGTAACACCTTTCGTTAGAAGCAGTAGATTCTTTGGCAGTTTATTTTGTTTTGGAGACAGAGGTGGTGGAGGTGGTTGAGTTCATACTGTAACGTAAATTCTAAACAGTACCCAGTATTTATTTCACTCTATATTAAGAACTAAACTTAAATGTAATCACTGTAATAGACTGCAATGTAACACCTTTCGTTAGAAGCAGTAGATTCTTCGAAGTTCGGCAGTTTGTTTTGTTTTGGAGGCGGAGTTGGTGGAGGTGGGTTAGTTCATACTTTAACGTAAATTCTAAACAGTACTCAGTATTTATTTCACTCTATATTAAGAACTAAACTTAAATGTAATCACAGTAATAGACTGCACTGTAACACTTTCAGTAATAATAGTACTGAACTTTAATCACTATCACTACACTGTCACGC